>OMNN01079985.1:0-25346 GCA_900302755.1 Chromis chromis | reverse complement strand
GTCATAATCCATCCATCCATTTTCTGCCGCTTATCCGGGGCCGGGTCGCGGGGGCAGCAGTCTAAGCAGGGAGGCCCAGACTTCCTTCACCCCAGACACTTCTTCCAGCTCTTCCGGTGGGACCCCGAGGCGTTCCCAGGCCAGCCGAGAGACATAGTCCCTCCAGCGTGTCCTGGGTCTACCCCGAGGCCTCCTCCCGGTGGGACATGCCTGGAACACCTCCTGAGGGAGGCGTCCCGAAGGCATCCGGAACAGATGTCCTAGCCACCTCAACTGACTCCTCTCGATGTGGAGGAGTAGCGGCTCTACTCCGAGCTCCTCCCTGGTGATTGAGCTCCTCACCCGATCTCGTAGGGTGCGCCCAGCCACCCTACGGAGGAAACTCATTTCGGCCGCTTGTATCCGGGATCTTGTTCTTTCGGTCATGACCCAAAGCTCATGACCATAGGTGAGGGTAGGAACGTAGATTGAATGGTAAATGGAGAGCCTCGCCTTTCGGCTTAGCTCTCTCTTCACCACGATGGATCGATACAGCGACCGCATGACTGCAGACGCTGCACTGATCCACCTGTCAATCTCCCGCTCCATCTTCCCCCCACTCGTGAACAAGACCACGAGATACTTGAACTCCTCCACTTGAGGCAGGACGTCTCCACCAACCCGGAGAGGGCAAGCCACCTTTTTCCAGTCGAGAACCATGGCCTCAGATTTGGAGGTGCTGATCCTCATCCCAGCCGCTTCACACTCGGCTGCAAACCGCCCCAGTGCACGCTGAAGGTCCGGGTTCGATGAAGCCAACAGGACCACATCATCCGCAAAAAGCAGAGACGAGATCCTGTGGTCCCCAAACCTGACCCCCTTCCGGCCCTCGGCTGCGCCTAGAAATTCTGTCCATAAACATTATGAACAGAACCGGTGACAAAGGGCAGCCCTGCCGGAGTCCAACACGCACTGGGAACAGGTCTGACTTACTGCTGGCAATACGAACCAAGCTCCTGCTCCGGTCGTACAGGGACCGGACTGCCCTTTGCAAAGGGCTCCGGACCCCATACTCCCGGAGCACCCCCCACAGGATACCACGAGGGACACGGTCGAACGCCTTCTCCAAGTCCACAAAGCACATGTGGACTAGTTGGGCGAACTCCCATGAGCCCTCGAGCACCCGATGGAGAGTATAAAGCTGGTCCAGTGTTCCACAACCAGGACGAAAAAAAATGACCAGCATTGTTCCTCCTGGATCCGAGGTTCGACTATCTAATTTCTGGATTTGACCAAAGGCGATATTTTCAATGAGACATGGGGGATTAAAACTGTCTGCATGCAACGTGGTATTTTGGTCAGTTGTTTTTCTAAAGATTGTCATGTTTTGAGAGCCGTACACAGTTAATTCCATTTGTGTTCTCCTTCTGTTGCAGAATAAGATCATCTGTGCCTGGAAATGTTTTAGATTAGATTTTAGGGAAATATTTCCTCATATGTTTCCAGCTCAGCAAACTTGGTCAAAATCAGGGTCTTTAAATATTAGATGTTTAAACAAGCTTAACAGAAAGCCTTGATGGAGCAGTAACAGTGTCTCTGTTCTCTACAGATTTTAATCTGGAGGATTTGCTTAACACCGGTGATGCCACAATCACCACCACCAAAGCCCCGCCTAAGGTCCCTACAAGCACCAAGGCCCCAGCCAAGCCCAAACCCAAACCAGGTGAGAGAATGCATCCCCCTCTGGGGCTGTTACCTGCTGTCCTGCTGAGGCCTGACCCTCAGTTACACAGAGAACCAGGTTTGATGCAGCATTACTTTAAAATTAGGTCTTCTTCTCTAATTTGACCCCATTTATGTTCTAGAGACTTATTTTCTGACCAGTTTCTCTTTTAATTTGCTTTCTCAACGTTTACCTTGTTACAGTCAGGATAATGTACAATTTACCAGCTCGGATGTCACCAGTACAACAGTCTTAGGAACCATTCTGATTAACATTACAGGGAGTTATATGGAATAGCATTCACTGTACTCCTCAGAAATCTGGCTCATTATTCTGAATTTAAATTATCAGGAAGTTAAGTTCATAACTTATTTTGAACATAGTGGGGGAATTGTGTCAAAACTTAACATAAATAGTTTGCAACATACAACCTAGAGTAAGGTAGGTAACCTCGAACAGACGACTTCCTGCTGCGTCTCTTTAATTTTATATCACCGACATGAGGTGAGGTTAGTGCAGTGCTGGGACTTCTGGTTTAGTTGTTCAGTTGTTATTACCCTCTCTGCATGCACTAATGTTTTTTTTAACTCCTGATTTTGCCTTCATTTTGCAGTAACATTGATCAAAGACCTTTTGACCCCTACAGCTTCTGATGACTTTGACCTGGCTGATGCCTTGGACCCCAACAATGACATTGGTGGAAAGGATAAGAACAAGGGGAAGGGAGGTGGGTGGGAGTGTCTCCCATAGGGTTCACGAAATTAGTAAATCATCACTCTTCATTAAGTCTAATGACTTAATAAGGATATTCTATGGAATTAAAGCCCCATGTGTAGAATTTGAAAAACAACTACACACTGGTAGACAGTACTGCAACCCAGAAAGGCCTATTATTGAATGATTAGATAGTCTAATCTCATAAATGTTCTGCACATAGGGCCTTTAATTAGTGATAAATCATTATTTCTGATTTATCGTTGATGCACAGTTTGTCTTTAGCTTTAGGTTAATATCTAAGTTTTGGTACCAGTTTACAAGGAACCCTCACCATTGTAAATTCTACTTCTATACTGTACCCTTAGTCTGCTCACACATCTACAATGCATATTTCCTTTTTCTTCAATCTCTAGGTTTAGGATTCTTACAAGCCACATGTTTCCACCGAAGCTCTTCCTCATACACCCATCAAAAATCTAACAAACCTAATTTGGCTAAAGGACAGATGCAGGCATGTGGTCAGCAAAACAGTGGCCATTCTACTGTTTAGTCATTTAGTCACAGAAACTGATTCTGTAGAAGAAGAATGATATGGAAAGCCCCCCTTTGCAACTGACAGGACTGATCCTTAGGTTTGTTATGTATGAAACTACAATACCTTGCAGCTTCAGGGTAGAAGTACTCAGCCCTGGTTGCTTATTTTGCTCTTGCTGTGCCTCCTAACATATATAAAAACACTATATAAACATGTTAATGAGACACTGAATTGTGTTTTAAATAGAAGAATAGAGGATGCAATAGGCAAGACGGAAAGTACATTTTAAGAATATTTTCAAGTATTCAAAAACCTGAAAAAAGACTCAGCAATAATTGTAAGATTGTTATTTCTGACATCACCGCAGACTTCCATAGCCGCAGCACATACAGTAACAAAAAAGAACTGTACAGGATCACTGGAGCCCCACCACCAGGACACTGGTCTGGTCTAAAACTAGACCAGACTGCAGAAGTGAAAGGCAGTGTCTGTAAGAAGACGGAAAGACAGAACACAGTGTGTTAAAAGAAGTGCTACAGAAGAAGTGCAGTAAATGACACTCCCAAGTCAGTTCTCGTAAAGAGAGGGAGCTCATTGTCCCCCCCCCAACCCCCCACTCTGCTGACAGAGAAGTACTGTCTCCTGCTTCACATGCTATTTTGATGTCAATTTCAGTTCAGTGGCTAAAGGCCAAAGAACAGCTTTATAATTGTTATGAATTGGATTCAGTTGCTTCATGTTTTTCAGTCATTCCCTATATTTTCTGTTGAGTTCATTTTTTAAAATTTTTACTTTCTTTAACCCTGTAGTCCCATGTTTGTAGATATCTGAAGTGATCTTGATTCTGTGGGCCAGGGCAATGTATTGGTGAATATCAGTCCACATCTTCGGTGTGATCTCCTCCTAGGTGGATTTTCTGACAGCGATCTCGATGATGTGGGTAACGACAAAACCTACAAACCTGACAAAGGCAAAGGTAACGTGTGAACCTACAGATAATACATGTATTTAACTCACTGCTCAAAGGATCAGATGTGAACACTCTTATTTCCACAGGGGGGCGACCGAGTGGTGACAAAGATCCGATTAACCAGCATGGTGACAACAGTGGTGGGTTTTCTGTGTCTTTACTGTGTTTTCATAAATACATGTCTGTTTGTGTGGCTGCCTCAGCATAATGTGTGTATGGATATGTGTATGTGTGTGCATTTTCAGAGACCACAGCAGAGGTGGGCACCATTGCAGGGATTGCTAGTGCTGTTGCCATGGCACTGGTGGGCGCAATCAGCAGCTACATCTCCTACCAGAAGAAGAAGTTGTGCTTCGGTATACAGCGTAAGGCTTTTACACTGCAGTCATGTATTTTAGAAGGGCCAGCCTCTCAGGATGTTGTCCTCAGCAATGTGAGACCACTGCTGCTAGCATATACACGACAGCTGAAACTGACAGGACCAACACTTTATTGTTTGGACGTCTTTCTGTGGAATATGAGTAAGATGTAAGTATGGTTGCCGACTCTTGTGATCTGTAGAAACACTTGAGTCTAAATAGCTGGACTAAGTAGCACTAGGATATATATGCATATATACATAATGAATAAAGCTGGTATTTAGTCATGAATTACATGTGTATTTGCTACAAACGCAGCTTTCTACGTCATTTGGTGTTAATTATATTAATTACACAAAATGTTAACATGGGAAAAACAAGTAGTACACTAGCAGTATTACAGGTACTTACAACTGACATAGTAAGAACAGGGCTGCAATAATAATTGTGCTATTCAATCTCACATCATTAGGGACCTTCTGCTTGACCATCTCTGATTTGCTTGAACCTTTTAATCATAAACTAGAGATATCTAGTTTATGATGGATATGTCAAATATGTTCCAAGTGAAGGTTTTGCTTGTGTTTTAATGAGTTGATACTCAGTGACTGTTCTGCTGTGTTGTGACAGAGAGCCTGAACACTGACATGGTGAAGTCTGAGAACCCTGACACAGTGGTGGCGACAGAACCACAAGGTACACACCCTGCTGCTGCACTAAAACAAACACTTCCATTCGACTTATGGAACTGATAGAATGTGTGGAAAAAACTGATCAGAGGTTAGAGTTTTTGATGGCAGTTGTCAGATGATGGGAATCAGTGGGACAGATCTCTGGAAAAATAGATGGATAGATAAATACTTTATTCATCCCGAAGGGAAGTTCAATTATTCAGCTGCTCACTGACACACAACACAGTCAGAGCGAAGAAAGAAATATAGTCCACACACTGGTAGAGATTGTTTTTAGAACATCTTTTCAAAGACCCACAGTTAGAAATGTACGAACTTTATGCACTAAAGCAGCGGTCACCAACCACCGGGCCTCGGACCGGTACCGGGCCGTGGGTCATTTGGTACCGGGCCACTCCGGCGGTGTCCGCAGGGTGTTTTATTTTGAAAAATGACTAGCTCGTCTTCCCGTCACTTCCCTCTGTGCTCGTTTCCCGCACTTGACTCGTCAATCTGACCCCCTGCCAAAATGAATAAAAAACAAACGTCTGGGAACTTCTTTGAAAAGAGGAAGAGACTCAAAAAAGTAAATACATTTTTAGCTATAAAAAGTAACTTTATTCATTTAGGACATTTTTAAAATAAAATGTAAAAAAAATAAATAAATTGCAACCTGTTTTGCACCATGGACCGGTTTCAAGCAAGACAATGTTCTATGGACCTCATCGAGCTCGATGAGGTCCATAGAACATTGTCTTGCTTGAAACGGGTCTGTGGTGCAATAAAGTTTGCAGACTGCTGCAGTAAATGACTGTTTTTGTAATATCTGTACTTTTGTCTTTGCAGTCCAACAGACTCTCTTGGAGCCACCCAATGCTGAGCCTCCTACTGAAGAGAATGCTGTGTAACACACACACACACACACACACATGAGCACACACACACACACGCACACACGAAGGTCACCCACCTACATGTGCACCCCCCACAACTCATCCCTACACACACACCCCCACAGCCATGCTACAGGGCAGACTGTTGTGTAGCATGTCATGTTGATCCTGTAGTTTGTGCTGCAGAAACTGAGATTTATAGTCCTTCTACGCTGAATGTGGTTTTTATTCTCCAGCCAATTATGGAATTTTGACAAATGTATGTGTACATAGTAATTTATTGTTTTGACACCACTAACAATGTTAGTTGCAGTCATCTGTGGTCTGAAGCTGCAGTGGTATCACTTTGCTGAGATCCAGACACAGCGAGAACCGTGGGAAAGAAATGCAAAAAGAAGTTGATCTTATTGTGTTGGTGAGAGAAACTCATCTGGGCATCTGTGGGTATGTGCCAAGCTGCTCTGAGTTCACAGAGATTTAGTCAATGTACACTGAACAGGTGGATTACTTTACTGACTGGTTAAAATTTGGGATACTGATGAGTAAGTAACCCGCAGCCTGATTTTAAAAAGAGCCTGAACATTTAGTATTTTGTGCAGCTAAACTTCAAGTGAACCAGAGTATGCTGGGATGCATACACTTGTTTTTTATTTTCATGTAATTATGTTTTTTTCTGTGAATGAAATGTGAATTGTAATCCGGAATCCTTACTTGTTATGGAACACAGTGGTTTTCAGTTGTTGTTTTTTTTGACAGATAACTGATCTTCTGTCATAAATCAAAGCATTTACTTTTGTTGATGGCCGCTGAAGTAAATCAGATCTTAACGGGAACAACCCTTCACAAAATGAAGGAATGGAGATCTGTATTTTCTCTCCACTGTGGTGAAAATGAATGAGGAACATTTAACAATATTCTTGTCGTAGCCCTGTAGCAAATGATTACTTTGTTAAATGTTGTGATAACGTGGAAGTGATTCACAACAGTAGTCAACATTTAATCATCTAATACTGATAGACACTAACCAATCCTACAAAATGTGACATTTTTATTTCATTTATTTCATTTTCAGTTTGCTATGAGCACATCATATTCACTGATTACTATAATAATGTTACGTACATGAATCATTCAGGGTCAAAACAGGCTTAATTACAGTTTGACCCACTTGGTAGATGTAAGATGTGTAGTCCTGGAATGGAGTTACTGCATGTAACTACAGTTTACATCATGGTTCCATCATTAGTTGTGCGTGTAGGTCCATCTACTTCCTCCTCACGTAATGTACAAAGTTGCCTTATTCAGATTTGGATCTTTTTTGCCGTGAGGAAAATAAGGTATCTAAACATTTCTGTCTACAAATAACCTGCGATTTTTTATAGTGTAAATAGCCTAATATTTCAAATTGTTTCTGTTTTTGTTTCAACTAGCCTTTAATGAATTACAATGCCTAGTGACTGGAGCCTGGAGGAGTTTGTTTTTTCTAAGTGGGGATGGCGAACCTCTCAGTGAACCACCCATCAGCTTCTTTGGAAAGGACTGGGTGGTTGACGCAAAAGCAATTTAAGTTCAAAAGAAAAGTTACAGTTCAGGAGTTTGAACATAGTGCCAAATATGGAACATCAGATAAGCACTCACTGCACTTGATGCTAGCTAAATCAGTTCCACTGCAGTTTAAGCTTAACATGCACAGCGTGTGCTCCCTTTGATCTGAAAGGGATTTTCTTCTGTGGAAAAAGAGGAAATCTTGGCACTTTGTTCCGGGAAAAACGGTTGACTGTGATGAGATTCATGGACAGGCAGAAAATGTTGACGATGCTACATAATAGCAGATATTGTTTGCGCTCTGTTTCCTTGTGTTAGCAGTAGTGTGTGTGCAGAAAAAGAACTCTGAAGTGGCCTTTTTTCCATGGCAGCCATTTTGACTTGACATCAATGTGATTACTTCTTCTAGGAACAGCTTTACAACAACGCAAAAGAAACACACTGATCATACTGTGAAGCAGGTAGCTATTAGCTGAGGCCTTTTAGGAACCCAAAGCAGAAATTGATAGATCTGGCTTTAGTGCCTTGTGTATCTGTGAGGCCTAACAAACCTCCTTCAGAACATACACAAGGCTATTTAGTTGTATGTTCTTGGTGCTTTACTGTCACCAGCTGTCCGTCTTTGGAACAGTCTGAAAGCATTCCTGGGAGTGTGTAGCATGTGACCTGTATGCCTGAGATACTAACAAACACACCTATGAAACTGTTGCTCTGCAGAGTGCCTTTAACCTGATGAGAATAGGTATTACACTGTACCTAAAGAGGATAAGATTATATCATGTGTGAAATCATTTTAAAGATTTTATATAACCCCTTATGTGACGCTCATATTTAAAGCCCCGACATGTCACACTTAATATGATTACAGCAACAACAATATCAGTGTTCATGTGTGATGCAGATGTTCAGTCCAGACACCCTGTGTTTGTCTGGATTGGTATTGTGTTGTCTGAACCTGGCACAGTGGATATTACTGTCTGCCACAGGATCAGGAAAGAAGCTGATCCAGATTTGTGGCGGTTTTCCAGCCTCATTCTGTCCCAAACAAACTAGATGATATGTTTTGTTGTCCACATATGTCCACACACAACAATGTTCATACCTGTTGAAAGCTGTGTTCTTCGTGGTTGTATCCCACTAATCACTGCGTCAGAAGGGGAGTTTCCGATGCTGTTAGATGATCAGACATGCAGATACTAAAGCACACTAGTCTTCAAAATGGATGCCATGGGAATAGGATTTACAAAAGTAGAAAGATGTATTGATATCAGATAAGCAATGAAGGATGATATGCGAAGCCACAGAGGAGTTCGAGTGACTAAGCACTGCCACACAGAACATTGTAGTTCAGATAATCTGCATTTTAAAAAGGTAGAACTGCTTTAGCTGTGTAGATGATTTTAGCAGCCATAGTTAGCTTTAGGTTTTAAATAGTGTCCTAACAGATACTTTTGGAAAGTTGTGATGGTTGTACTGTGAGCAGTTCTGTGTTTCTACTAGTAGAAGTCTCTAAGAGCATATTTCTGCTCCATATTAGACTGAAGTCTTTAGTGTGTGTGTTTACACTCTTCGCCTGCTCTTTTTACACTTTGTACCCGAGCTGAATTTTCCTAATAACGTAGCTTAACTTTTGTAGATAGTTCCTGCTTCCTAGTGAGTTGTGTGCTGCCAACGGTTTGTTGTTTTACTACGCAGTTCTTGAGTCTTGTATGTTCTTAAATGAGAAAGCTTTAACTGGGAGACCTGGGCTGCATCGGAAAACCGTTCACTGTTTTCTATACTGTCTGATATTTAGATTGTTTTGTAGCACTGCACAAAATCTAAAGGGAGAGTGGATTTGAATGATCCCACAATGCAGCATAAAGCATAGTGAATACAGTCGTCATGTCATTTGTGGTAGAGGGTGGCAGAGTCAACAAAAGACAACTGTATGATTACAAAGGTGGTTGTGTGAAGGTTAACAGACCACGTTTGACTTTTCAATTTAGCCCCTAGTTGAATATTTCTGAGCTCCAATTAGAATATGAAACCACTGCATGCACATATGGAAACCTCTTTGCTATGTGAGAGAGCTCTGGCTTTTCTTTGACTGTTATTTGGAAAACAGACCAACAACCACATGTGCATTTTAAAAACATAAAGAAGAAAGAAATGCATGACGTGAATGTGAAACATGCAGTGACTGGTTAGCAACTGCCATTATGCATTGTACTTGACTGAGTAGTGTCTGATAGAATAGTCTGTATCTCCACAGAAGGAAATGTGTGAAGGACTTTGGATGTTAGCTCTTGACTTTAATGTGTATAAATCTCTGTTTTTACATTTTGTCCTTAGATATGTCAAATACTGAATGAGTATGTGTTATATGAGCTGTAATAGTGTGGGACAGTACCGTCGTCCAGCTGTGCTTGTGGTCTATAAGAAGATTGGGTCTCATATCTGACAGGAAGCAGCATAGTTCTACACTAATCCCACGGTCTGCTCTCCTCCATGTTGCCTTGGAGAAGCAGTCTCTTCTACCCACAATTCCTTTGTCACTCTTTTACTCAAAGTCCTTGAACACTCCAGCTGCTGCAGCACAACATGCCACAGCAGCCGGTTGCACAAAGAGAGACGACTAATGTTCATCAGTAACACAAAGCTGTGTGCTTATATTGAGTGTAAAGCAGCACAAGTTTGCTGTGCATTGGACTTCTAAAGCTGCATAGTGTCATTAAGGTGCAACAAAGGTCCGTTCATGGTGTCATCTTAACCTTGAAGTTATAGAAGCACCCTCTGCTCTGCTCTGTTCTAAAACAAATACTTGCATCTCCAATCTTGGGGGAAAAAACTTTCCTATGTGTGAAGACCTCAGAGGGTAGACCTCTTTGTTGTTTTGAGTATAGAATTTCAATTCAATTTATTTGTTTAGCCCTTTACAGAGCTCATTGAATTGATAAACACACAAGAAATGTTGTAAGTAAACAAACAGTCTGATAAAGAGTCCAACAGTCGATGAGGCCAATGGATCAGTATAGAATTGGGGATAAGCAGTATTGTTTTGGCCTCACTGGGCAAATATCCTATCCTAAGCTTTCTGCATGTAGTAATTCAAGTGGTTTGAAAGGAAACTAGATTCCTGCTCCTGGCTCCTTTTTTAAGCTTTAGAACATCTAGATTTGTGTCCATGGCTGTGAGGTTCATGCCTGTGAATATGTGTGCTTCACATGTGTACTGTATGTAGGCTGACAGATCTTTGTGCAACCAGTTGTCAGTGCTGTAACACCCCGTTCAGATTAGAGACTGAGTGTTGCCTCAGCAGCCACAATTATTCTCAGTTTCTCGGGGGTCTTATACCATTTCCTAAAAGCGACCCAGCATGCTTTGCGTGCTGCATTTTGAACTTGATCAGTGTGTTGTGTTCAGGGACTGTGGGTGGTGGGAGTTGCTGTTAAACTGATGAGTTCACCTTGTAAGACATGGATAATCTCTCTGCCCTATCAGCTGTAATTCAAATGGTGCTTCTCTCTTTGCCTTATACCCTGCAGAGTCCCACAGGGACACGCCACAGTATTCATCTAACACACCGTAGCTGCAACTGAGCAGGAGCAACAGCCACTGCCTTCATCTTGTAAGAGTGGTGAGTGAGGATGGGAGGGTGTGGCTGTTTGATCAAGCTCAGGCTGCTGAACTTCACTCAAATCAAACACAAACTATCAAAACCTTCTGTTTACTGAATGTATTTAATATCGTCATGTTTTCTAGCAAAAACATTTGGCTTGTAGCAAAAACTCTAATCCACCAAAGACTAGTGCTGATTGTGATTGACTTTGCCTTTATTTATTGGAAATGAAAGGAAATAATGATGAAGAAAATGGATTGGATCAGTGCTTGACTCGAATATAACCCAGATGACCTGAAGTGCAACGTTTGAATTAGTTTGATCATTAGGATTAAGACTTGGAGTGAGGAGTGTATGTGGACGTAAAGGGTCTGTTTTACAATAAGTAAAGAAAGTAGAGATGCACCTGATATGACACATCTAATGTGTGTAGCTGTATGCTCACTTCAATACACTATGTGTGAATGACTGCGCTACTGTTGGTACTGGGGATGGTGATGCTGCTTTAAGGTCCTATGTGGAACACAGTGCCTACTGCTGTTTGGAGTCACTTATCAGACTACTGAACATGCAGACAGTGGATACCATATTATGACCATCAGTACAATCTAAAGCTGCTACAGCCCTGTGTACCAACAACACTGAATTATCTACCAGCAGAGTGTAGCTCATTTCATTTTAGGTCATGTAGCAGTTAAACCCTACTGTGGTTCCCCCTGGTGGTGGCTGGAGACTCTGGTGAGGTGTACATTTGGGACTTGGAGCACATCAGCCATGTGTGGTTGTTGTTAGAGGTGTATATTAGGCTGCAGGGGTGTTGCTTTGTTTTGTGCCATCTAGGGAACACAATGGACTGGATGGGAAATATTTTACAAATGGTGCTGAAAAAATTCCAGCAGTATTTGTTTTGACCCTTTTGAATGGAGCTTATTGGAGGAAATGATTGGATAATAGGATTTCTGATGTAAACACAACTTAAAGATATGAGCAAAACCACACATTTTTATTAAAGCTAGTTGCATTTAAAACATTGGAGTATACAGATGTTTCTCTGAAAATAACAGCAGGATGCATATAAAGTTGAAACCATGACCAGAGCTCAAATGAGGTGCTGACCGTATTAAAGCTCCTACTCACCCCTCTCAAACGGTAGATTAAAGGCATTCTAAAACCACATGTTCAAGTCGTATGGAAACATTCCTTCTATCCTGAACAAGCTTCAGTTGTGAAGGTTTGGGCTCAATAACTTGTTACCATGACAGGAGCTCCAGAGAAATTGTCAGGCAGTTTTGAGGGACTGAAAAATCCATGCTTCTGTCAAGCTATTACCAGTCAAACGTGACTTTCACCATGCACAACAGTGCTGTCAAAATTGGACAAAAAATAAATTAGTTCTGCTGAAAAATGTTTGAAAATGTTTTATTTGGTCTGGCAAAATGTGTCTGCCTTTTTTTCACAATAAAATATACATTTTCACCATCAATTGCTGAATTTTGATCAAATAATTTTACCATTAGATCATTTAATCAAATTGAAGATATTTACCGACAGCCCTATTGTAGCACAGAAGCCTGGATCCAGTGTTTTTTCCTCCCTGGTATCCAGACTGCATGGGGTTGTCCACAGTGAAGACACAGCGTGGGCACAGTGGCATGACTCCCACCCCGTCATGCTGCTGCTCTGCCTGCAGTGTGCTCCAGTGCTGGCCACTGTGTCATGCAAAGTCAGCCAAAATCCTGCAGCCTAACTTTGTGATTTAGAAGCAGATTGTGGTAAACAACCACAGTCATATCTTGTTCCCAGTACAGAGCCCAGCAAAGCTAAAACTTAATAGAAGTGAGGGCTGCCTTTGTGAGGTCATCCATCACATGCACTCACAGTATACCGCTCTGATACACATACGCACTTTGATGCATGTTTTTCTCTACATTCTGTACTATAGTTACTTGTAGCTTGCAAGTGTTGAACTGTGTGTCTTTCAGACAACTGAATGTTGGACACTGCTTTAAAGCATAATAGTGAACTCTGCTTTCTCTCTTATTCCACTCTGCTAACTTTCTGACAATATGTTACAGGTATTGTTACTAATATGAACCAATAAAATAAACCATTTCAAAAGACAAGGAAGACACTGGACTTCTGAATTGTTCCTGTTTTATTTTTTTAAATGGAATGTCGGAAGTGAATATGGCTCATTAGGAGGTTTTGTGTTTAGCTTCACATAAGTAGACAAACATGATGTTTACATAAAATAGAAAACCAATTCACCCTTAAGCTTCCACATGTAGGTCCTGGAATCTACAGGTGACACTGTATTTGACTAAAGGGGCTGCCATTACACTGTACAAATACACCAATAGGACAAAACATAGTAGTAAAAGTGGGCAGAACTATGAGAGGGTTAAACCTAGTGTGTGCTCATCTAAACACTAATCCAGCCTAACAAATGAGTGCACTGTTGAAATGACATCATCCAATCTCCCATTTTTGTGCTCATCATGTGACTTCTCCTAATTGGGATGGCAATATTGTGACACAGCATTTTTCCACCGCAGTTGTACAGGACTTAAAAGCTAAGGAACATCCTGATACATAATCCAAGTCTGCAGTGAAACCTGCTAAAAGCTCTCATAGCACATTAAACTTAAATTATATTGATTTTATAACTTACATTTAGAAAATGGAGTTCAGGTTGACACATTACTTTAACTCTTGTATCCACGTAGTTTCAATCGTAGCCTCATCTTGGATGAGAGGTGAAACGTCTTCGAGAAACTCAAGCAAGTCCAGATGCTACGATTGAATCTACGAGGATAACCATGACCTGGATGACTGAGAACCTTCACAGACACATATTCATGTAGCACTTTCTTTCCTGAATTCTCAAAGACCCAACCACTGAATAACAAAAATACTTTTAACTTGTTTTCCAGGTTGCGCCACTGTTGTAGAGAAGCAAAACAAAGATTGCAGCCTGCTGTCAACATGGACTGAAAACACCGGTTGCTTTCAGCCCATTTTCAGAGCACAAATCCATCCACTCAATTAACATAAAAATAAATTATTAGCTCCCGACTGGAGTGTATCCTAAAACACAAGGGGCACTAATTCTAAGTATAAACACTAATTACAATTTAGTAAAAAACAAAGTGGTGGGGATGTGGAACGAGTGACACGGCTGAATCATGGAGACACAGAAACAAAAGGAAGACAAAATGAACAGTTTTTAAGACAAAGGCGAACACGAAGGCAGTGTCCAGGAGTTAAGAAGGAAAACAAGGCTGTCCACCAGTGCAGAGTTCATGGCAGGCTGTTTCTGTTTTGGTCTCTGCTGTGGCAGTGTCTGTACATGGGAGGTAGGTGAAGGATCACAATGTATTTATAGAAGGGAGCTGGAGGTGTCATGAAGTAAATGTTAGACCTGGGTTCATGCAACAATTGTGATTATATTCTATGATTTCTATTCCTAAAAAAGATTCTTCCACTTATAGAATCATTTTACAGTTGCTGTTGATGGAACAGAAAATCAAGTGTTGTGAAAACAGCACAGTTCTAACTTTGGAGAGAACAATGGCAAAGCTGATCATTAAGATTCTACGACTGAAACACTGACAAAGCAGAGAGAAAGTGTCAGGGACATGCAGTTAGTTTATTTAAAAAGTGAAGTTATTTGCAAAACATGACTGCCAGCTGTCTACAGTCAGAGCCCTGAGACATGTAACATTCCCTTATACAAAAATAAAACCACTCACTCATAAAACTGGTGGCATCTTCACTGAACCGAGGACCAAGTCTGAATGGAATTATGAACACAAACTGAACTCCTCTAACTACAGACGGAGCAGGTTGTTCTGAACTGAGGAAATCAGTGGAAATAATTATCACAGGAGGGTTCAGTTAGGTCTGGTACGATCCACCAAGGACAAAATGTATTCATTACTATTTGTTTAGTTGTTTGTTCAGCAGGATTACACAAAAACTACCAAGCTGATTTTCATGACACTTGGAGGTGGAGCATGGTCTAACCATGACATCTGTTGCAGATCCAGTTTGGCTTGGGAAATCACATTTCATAGAAGAGTGGAAGGTTGGCCTTGGTAGAAATGTGCACTGTCCAAATGCACCTTTAGCTTTTAATACTTTGACATCACTTTACTTTGCTAATGTTTTTGTACAAATGTAGAACTGTTATTATAATTTAAGAATCGCTCAGGTTGTAAACATGGTTATCTTCAGTAACTGGGTTAAAACATGCATATAACTGTGTATTTGTGTGGCAGACGGTGAAGTGTGGTGGTGCTTCAGATGTGTGTCACACAGCAGTGTGCAGTGGGGTTCCTGTGGTGTGTGTGGGGGAGGGGGAGTGTTCAGAGGAGGAGGACAGGGAGTGGGAAGAAGCCTCTCTCTGCAGCTCCTCCACCCTCCTCTGGAGCTCCGCTCGTAAGATCAGCATTTCCTTCAGTGTCTGATGCACCGGAACCTGAAACACAAAATCACAGAGTCAGGAACAAAAGGCTTTCCTCCACAAGTGGAACGTAGCCCCAGTCAGGTGGCTTTTTGAACAGTGAAACCTAGTAGGCTATTCCAGTGACACATTATTAGGGCCAGTGGTATTGAAATCAAAGATTTCAAGAATACTGTAATATTAAAAAAAAAAAAAAGAAAAAAGTTTGATCTTATGACATGAAAGATATCATTTCAAGAGAAAAGTTAAATTGCAGGTGAAGTTGTACATTCACAAGACATAATATGAGCACTGGGTCATCATTTTACAGAAACAGCTTGATTCCATGTGTCACCTTGCTTAAAGAAGGCATAGCAATGGGAGTAAATGTGTCATTTTACATTAATTACAGAAAAACTGTACAATTAAATAGACAACTCCAACAGAAAAACAGATGAAAATGAGGACCTATTATTAAGCTAGTAGAGCAACTCCAAAATAGAGCTGATGTTTTCTATTAAACCCTTAATAAAGTGAAAAGTTCAGTCTGTATTAAACAAAGTGCATCATGGATATTTTACCAGCACAGACCAGCTAAAGCAAACTCATTTCTCCTTATTGTGTACATGTTCTCTGACTTTGGTGGTAGCTTTGAATTTTATGAACATACAGCCCAATTCACAGCACAGCCATCGCATTTAACACGTGTGGTGAGTTTGTCAGATGAAGTCGCAGTTGGGAAATCAGGATTTTAGCAGCATAGAGCAGCATCTTGGGAATGACTGTTGATTACCACGTTGTCTTTATGCACTTCAGTCAATATTTTCTATTTGTTCTGTTGTCTGACAACATGAACTGAAAAATATGTAAATGAGGACTGATGAGCTTTATTGGAAATTCAGCTGTATTAAAATGCACGATATGTGAGCACAGAGAACACGAGACCAGCAAACATGAGACCAGTAAAGTGCCTCTGCACTAATTAGCACCTGTGTTTTAGCTTCAGGCTAGCATGTTTTGTCTTTGGAAACTTTTACACTGAACCAAGCTGGACTTTGCTGCCATTACTGATTGTTAAAAACTGTAGTGCTAACTGCAGCTGACCAGTGACTGGAGCCAAAGACAACTGATACCAGAGCACAACAAGTATGTCAGTGATACTGAAGAAAAAAAATGGTCACAGTGAACTAAAGTTAAAAAAAAAGGCATCAGTTAAAAATATTGATGTTGATGCTTTTCCAGTGTCAACGTCACTGATTATACCGGCTGGTAGTGGCAGCTTTAATTTTAGAAGATGCATATTATGAGCTAAGTTACAATTTTATATATGTCAATACTGTATTTAGAATGTTAGTAAAAAAAAACAAAAAACACTACGAGTTAACTTTTAATGTTGCAACAAAGATCCCAGAATACAATGAAAGGCACATTCCTATGAAAACAGGAATATTATGACAAAACATCATTTTATGATAAAGAACTGAAGTACATAAGAAATGTAGTTGTTTTATGGAAACAGAAGGGTGATGTCAAACATTTATAAGAAGAAGTTTTAATATGAGTTTCTGAAAAAAAAACCTTAATGAATGTTAGGGGAACTGACATTCACATTTCAAGGAATTCTGGTCATAGTGGTCATTCAGGTCATACTGGTCATTCTGGTCAGCATGCTTTGTCTCTGGTCAACATTTCTCTGACCAACCTGACTAACAAAGACCAACTTCACCAATCGTCTATATTACTTCCTTAAATACTCCTACATCAGCTAGTAAAGAGACAGCATACCTGTGGTCTCATGCGTGGGTTCCAACGGGCGTAGTAGCTGGTCCACAGCTCCAGGTGTCTGGAGGAAACCAGTGGATACAAAACATGGTTCTCATAGTCCACATAGAAAGGGTTGGTGAAGTCCTCTGGTTGGCTGGTAAGGAAGAGCATCAGACAATTAGATAGTCATTCACTCCACTCACTCATTTTAATGAGGTCAGTATTTTACCTGTTAATATAGGACCACAGGGACACAGTCTGGGCCTGAACCTCCTGCACAGGACAGAGGACAACTTTCATTTGACATGGTTCTTACAGATCCATGACTCTTACTAACAGAAGCAGGAACATACCTTGGCCGCCCTCTCCTGTTCACTGTTATAGAGGAATGTACCAAATAGACAGCTGTAGAGGTGGTCCAGCACTGTGATCAGGAACAGCTCATTGAACTCAAAGGCTGCTGGGAACTGGAGTCAGAAGAAGTCAGAGAAAATATTATGAGAAGCAGCTTCTAATTGTCCTAGAAAGAGCACTTGTACATACAGTAGACATACATAAATATACAGAGCATACACATACATGTTCTTAGCATGCCACTCCATGGAAACAAGTCATCAATAATGACATTTAACATGGATATGTGAAGTCTGGATTAAGGGCTCTGACCTGTCGAGTCATCTGCCAAACACAGTCAATGAACTGGATGAAGAGAGGTGAGCGTTCCGAGTTCGCGTGGTTCTCATCACCGTGACCCACCCGCTGCAAAACAGAAAAAAACATGGATTCAACAAACTGCAAGTCCTGCACATTGTGAGGTGAAGCTACCACAGATAGGCCTCATCCCAACACCCTGTACCTCATACCTCCTTGGACCACTGGCACCAACACACAACCTAGATGTGTTGTGATTTTAGGATTGTGGCTCAGGTCCTTACACCTTCCTTTTTCTTTTGCATCCAACACGTTTGCTACGAGAACCAACTCGTCACTGATATTTATTCCAGAGCTTGACATACAATGTTGTTTCAAGATAATAATAATACTAATAATAATCTAACCTTTATTGATCCCCTTGGGTTCCTTCCTTCTCTGCATTCATCCTATTCAAAGTTAACCTTAACTATACATACTAGGAGCAGTGGGCTGCCGCGGTGCAGCACCCGGGGAGCAGTCAGGGGTTAAGGGCCTTGCTCAAGGGCCCACAGTGGTGGTGACTCGGACAAGTGGTCACTCTCACTTTCCCACCTCAACCTCTTGTCAGTCCGGAGACTCAAACCGGCGACCCACCGATTACAAATTCGCTTCACAAACCACTAGACCACCACTGTCCCCTAATCCTAACCCATAATCAACATTATTCGCTTCATCTCTGGGAGCTCTGAATGTTTTGGCTGATCAGTGTATTTCTCCTATAATTACTCAACACAGAGACAACTTTAAGCAAATAAGAGTTGCATTACAGTCACTCTGTTTGACTTTCTTTCTGACATACACATCCCATTCCCCACTGGTGTAAACATGCAGTCTGTTTCTGAATATCTTGTCTAAATTTGGGACAATGTGTTTACATGCATGCAGAACCCACTTCATTCTAGCTGATGGCATGGTAATCAGATGTCAGACAGGTGGAAATGACAACTAGAACTGACATGTGCTTAGTATGCATTGCAATTGTATTCAACAATCTAAATGATTAGATATGTGGCTTTGTACAGCCACGTGTGCCTGTATACCTTTCCTGTACACGTGAAGTCATAAATGTGTGATACAATGCCAATAATTTCCCTAAGGAGGACCTGAAGTGATGAGAGCTCATCACAAGGGGTCTAGTTAATAAAAACATTTTTCTTTTGTGTGAATTTGATGCAAAAGATTCTGGTGTGAAAATATATTTCTGTGACACTTTTGTTAGGCAAAGACTAATGTTTAAATAAAGCTATGATGAAGATAGTGTTAGTGTTACTAGAATACATTGTGCTAATTGAGGATGCTTTCTGTTACAATGCAGTGATATTTTTAAGCAACAAACTGGTAGAAATGTCTTACAGCAGAAAACTTGTGTCCGAAGCTAATCCACTCCTTCTCCACCAGAACCTGCAAACACAAACACACACACATAAATGACATTATCCTGCTGCACAGACGAAGGCTACAGCGTGTAGCTAGTGTCAACATGTAGTGTGTGACCTGGAAGCCTCTGAGCGTGCGGTAGTAGCTGTCCAGCATCAGCATGGCCAAGGAAGTGAGCTGGGCAGTTCTGTCCCAGCCATCACTGCAGTGAACCACCACGGACGTCTTCCCAGACTCCAGCTTATCTGCTACCTTTGCTGCTCCTGCTAATAACAGCTGAACGAAACAGGAACACCTTAGAGTGTGTTACAAGATATCTTAGGTACATTCTCTGCAGGTAAAGATTTACTCAAAAAATTAAAGAATCTTGCTTTAGTGATACAGAAACAACTAGTTTCTTGTCGGCTACACAGTATTTTGGTGTATTTAATGATTCTTCATGACATGTTTTTATGTATTTACCCGTATGTACTCCAACCAGTGTGTCTGGTCAATCGCGGAGTGCCAGTGGGCTTCATCTATGGTTGGATAAACTACGTCCTTCATCTTCCTTAGAGACTCCCTCATCACATGGATGTTTGGGATTTCCAGAAAGTTCAGCTCAACGTTGGGGTAGAAACTCTCACTTTCATAGCCTCCATCCTTCGCCTGGATGTGGTGGGTGCAGCAGAAGTGGACAAAGCCAGAGTGGAGGGATTGAAAAGATAAAGAGAGCAAAATGGGAGTCAACATGTAAGATAAGGGGGATGACGGAGGGAGGAAACGAGAGAATAATATCACTGAGGAGGATAATATCTGTGTTGCACCTTGTTGGTAATGGCCACACTGCTCTGCCGGGCATCAAATATGGTGAGCTTGTGGGACTGAGCATTGGCATCCATAATGATTTGGAGGAAACGTTCGTCTTCTTTACAGCGACGGTCTGAAGGTCCGACTAATGGCTGGCTGCAGCGCACAATGGTAGCCTGGGACTCTGGATGGATCCAGGACAAGACCTGCAGGAAGAGAAGGAGCAGTTCAGAGCCACTGCTTAAATCAGTGAGTCACATGCCAGAGATTTGAATCACATACCTGCTGCTTAAAATACTCAATAGAGCAGCACATGTGGATTAGTCTGCTGCTGAAAATACTTCATTAATAGTGCATTTGTTGGGAAATGACTGCATGTTAAACAAACAAACAAACATGCAGCTATATATTTGTGAGCTGTTGTGATTGGTTTGTCTGAAGAACCAATGTGTCCAAGACACTGAGCTACAGACAGTGCTGAGAGACACACTGACACTTAGTTGGTTTGAGTCTTTATATAAAAAGTGTTGATAATAAGAATAATACAAACTGATGGATGAGTGATCCTGTCAGGATACATGTCGTGTATTTTGGTGGGGAAAGGTAAAACAGCAGGTAAACAGACGGTTTGTCACGGTAAAAAGTAATTTCTAGAAAATCATAGTATCTTATTTCAGACTGTTTTAAGGCAACTTGTCTTGATTTGTCTCTGTCATCTTCAGTCATGGCCAAAAGTTTTGAGAATGACACCAAATTAGTTTTCACAAAGTTCACTGCTTCAGTGTTTTTAGATCTTTTTGTAAAATGTTACTCTGGTATACTGAAGTATAATTACAAGCATTTCATAATTGTCAAAAGCTTTTATTGACAATAAATTGAGTTTATGCAAAGAGTCAATATTTGCTGTGTTTACCTTCTTTTTAACACCTCTGCAGTTCACCCTGACATGCTGTCAATCAACTTCTGGACCACATCCTGACCGAGGAATATGGATAACCAGTTGAATTAATAATTTGTCAGAATTTGTGGGTTTTTGTTTGTCCACCCGCCGCTGAGGATTGACCACAAATTCTCAAAACTTTTGGCCACGGCTGTACTTTTTTAAAAAAAGATTTATTTTTGGTTTTTCGCCTTTATTGGATAGGACAGTGGATAGAGTCAGAAACAGGAGAGAGTAGGGAAAGACATGCGGTAAATGCCCGAGGTCGGAATCGAACCTGGGACAGCCGCTACGTCTCTGCATGTGGGTCACACGACATAACCATTAGGCTATCAGGGTGCCCCCACTCTGTCATCTACTTAATCTAGTTTTCAGTACTATCTGACATGAAAGAAGTCTGACAAGAGCACTTTAATATAGTTTCATGCATCTTTAATTTTTGACAATTAATTGCTTCTATGAAGCTACACAGGCTTAAATTCATCCCTTCTTTACGTAGTGGCTATATTTTATGATCATTTCCAGTTAAATTAGCAGGTTTCACTAGTTAATAGAATATTTTGAGTCATGGGAGGAAAACTTGAGGTCAAGTTGAACAATTCTGTTTTAATTTTTTTGTGTTCTTATTTTGAGATTCACAAATCTGAATGCACATGTTTGGACTGAGATAGAGTTTCTCTCTAGACAACACCAGCCCAAAATAGAGGTAAATAACATGGTTCATTTAACAGAAATGAAGTCAACACAGGGGACGGAGGTGGAGCAACGGTTAAGTCTCTGGGTTACTGATCAGAAGGTTAGAGGATCGAACCCACACTGTGGGCCCTTGAGCAAGGCCCTTAACCCCTGACTGCTCCCCGGGCGCTGCACCGTGGCAGCCCACTGCTCCTAGTATGTATAGTTAAGGTTAACTTTGAATAGGATGAATGCAGAGAAGGAAGGAACCCAAGGGGATCAATAAAGGTCAGATTAGACACATCATTTAACACTTGTTTCAGGGCAAACAAACATGACTAGCTATAGCATTAGATGATACAAATGCCTGCTGTAGCTTCTTTCTTTTTTCACTCTGCAAAGTACCACTCAATTGTAATGGTAATTTACAAATCAAATAGTAGTTTTTTCCCTCACTGTCAAACAAGATTTACAACAGCTTTAAATCATTCAATTTATTTGCCAAGAATAATGATGCTCACCATGCAGACTTCAACACATTAAACAATAAAGCTCTGTCGCCTCTACAGTAATCCTGTCTGACAGCCTCAAAACTGTTGACCGAAGAATCCCTTACAGCCAAAGTGATTACTGTGTCAGCTGCTGTTTCCAAGGTCAAGAGTGAATAACAAAGCTCAATATTAACACCTCAGTTGTCTCTCCTCAGAATGTGATTGTCGGACTGACCGGTATGCGGTGCTTGGCTCTAAACAACGCCACTCGCTTGATGTCATCGTCTGTGATGTTAGTGGGGATGACCAGGATGGAGGGATAGGTGTCACAGAGCTCGTAGGTGCTGTTGATCTTGCTGATGGTCCAGCTCTCATTAGGAAGGCTCTGACAAAACATCCAACCACAAAAAACCATTAGCAGACCTACTGTATGTGCTCAAAAAGTACATTCCATCCAATATTGGTGTTTGCTACTACTGAATACAATAGAGTTTTCCAGTTTTCTAGCTAGTGGGCTAAGGACTTTTATTTACATTCATTGCAGTGACAACAGGCCTTTCTTTAACTGTTTCCCTGCTATCTTGATAAACTGATCATTTGCTTTACACAGAACTAACTCAACAGTCATATCATTGGTTCTGTTTTGATTTGTGCTATGCTACTGTCACTGCCTCAACACACATTTCTCATTTAAACATCTCTTGTTTTCCAGAGGCCACAATCCTTTCTTGGTGAGCTTTAAAGGTGAAATATCTGCAAGAAGTAGGAGTTTAACAAAAAACAAACTTCCATCAGTTTTAAAACTGATGGAAGTTTGTTTTTAAAGGTATGCAGTAAAAATCTGTAAAACATAATGCTAATATCATAATGGCAAAACAAAGCGCCATAATGTTTATACCAACAACACACTGCCACACTAGATCAGAGCACCTTCCCAGCTTGGTCACACACATTGAGTTAACTGGTGTACAGTTACCTGACGTCTGTACTCCGCTGTTGCATCGTACACCTTCCAGCCATCCACAGGAAACTGCTCCTTGTACAGGAAGGCAAACAGGGGCTGCCAATGGATGTCACAGGACATATGTTAGTATTCAGTCTCTGCAGAATGATCAGTATTTATGGCTTGAGCAATCACATGCAGTAACAGTTAACTTTATGGAAGATTTGTTTTCTAAATACATCAGTATTTAGACTTGTGACACTGCCACATAGGGTTCACTTTATAGATAGGCCTGAAATATAAAACAGTGGTGAGAATGAAGTGTAATCCCTTTAACAGTATTCCATTCTGCATGTCTGTAGTCCTATAGTTGGATTACAGTACCCCTGTCATTCTTTGTTTATATTTTGCGTGTTGACGACTGTAAAAAGAGCACAGCAAGAATCTAAAAACCAGTGAGGACGATCCATTTTCTGGAACAGAGACTGAGTCTTGTGCTTTTTTTCTTAATTAATTTTTTAGTTTGATTATTCTTTTTAAAATTTTTATTTTCTTTTTTTTCTTTTGTTTGGTTGATGACGGGGCTGCATGGTGGCTCAGTGGTTGGCACTGTCGCCTTACAGCTAGAAGATCCCTGGTTCGCGTCCCAGTTAGGACGCCTGGAATCTTTCTGTGTGGAGTTTGCATGTTCTCCCTGTGCAGTGTGGGTTTTCACCAGGTTCTCCAGCTTCCTCCCACAGTCCAAAAACATGCTGAGGTTAAATGATGATTCTAAATTGTCGGTAGGTGTGAATGAGAGTGTGCTTGGTTGTTTGTCTCTATGTGTAGCCCTGTGATAGACTGGTGACCTGTCCAGGGTGTCCCCTGCAGTCAGCTGGGATAGACTCCAGCCCCCCGTGACCCTACAGAGGATTAAGCAGTGTATAGATAATGGATGGATGGATGGTTGATGATGGAACGTGCGTGTGCGGCGCTTGCTTGAGAAATAATAGGTTGGGACACTACGATCAGCAACTGCTAAGAACTGTGTATGAAGAATAGGAAAGTGTGGAGAGGCCCAGACCTTCTAATCAAACAATCCGCTTTATTATTTGGTAATTACATAATTATTTATTATGTAATTGATCAATTGCTCCCATCAAAATCTCCCAGAACCAATAGCAATATCACCAAACAGTTTATTTAGATCACACATTATTCAATCTGGTCACAGCACTATACTCAATGACAACTTAGAAGCACAACACATCTATTCATGCTAGTAGTGAAGAAGAGATTTGGATGCAACTGACCAGGTTGTGAGAAAGAGGGAAGGCATGTTTGGTCAGCACCTCCACTACATCTGGCTGGCTCTCCTCTGTTTTATAGGCAAACCTGGGACTCCTCATGTCCTGCAAGCAGAAGATAAGAAAAGGCATCAATGAGGAGGTCTCCCCACACAGTTATGTGGATTTGCTGCTTTCTGTGTGATATCGCTGCATAAGCTGCTGCTCTTGAATAAATTGGATGATGTAATATAAGGTGGTAGATATAACTGTTATTGTAAGGTCAAATTCTCAATAATTTTGTGTGTGTGTTTGTGTGTGTGTAAGTGATACCTTGCAGACCAGCTCCAGTCCTTTGGTGTTCTCTCCCTGGTGGGGAACGCTGATGGTCTCCAGTCTGCTGATGACTCCCAGGTTCACATCAAGAACGAAGTGAGACTCCTGAATGTTCACAGACTGACATTAACACACACACTCACACTGGGAGGTAACAACAGTCCCGCCAGTGTAACTTGGTGGACGGTCTCTGTATTAAAGCACTTCTGAATAGCTGAACGATTTGGGAAATATATCTAATAGCAATTTTTCTGACAGATTGTGCAATTGTGGCTTAATTTGGGATAAAGCTTTAATCCTTAAAAAAAAGCATTACCACATGAGATCATCAAAAGTCATCAAAAGCCTGACTCTCACACAAGCAGGGTGTCATGAATTTGTAAAACCACTGACCCTGGGTCAGGCACACTGCATAGCATATGTCCTAGAGTGCAAGTCTTTGTGATTTACCAATTGCATTGTTTCAAATTATGATTTAAATTTGAAATAATTTTTTAGCCCAACTTCTAAGTAAATAATAAAGCAGACCTACAGTACCTTTTCCACGCTGGTGAAATACACTTTGTAGTCTGTGATGGTCAGAGTCCCATTAACCAGACCACTGAATGGACAGATATACATCACATCCTTGACTGC
>OMNN01079971.1:0-18136 GCA_900302755.1 Chromis chromis | reverse complement strand
CCCCCAATGCATTTTGTCTGGCGCCGACTCTGCGTCTGACTGCTGTAGAAGCTCGGCTACCTCGCATTTCGTTTGTAGCCCTGTCAATTTAGCCTATTTGACCTGCATAGCCACAAGCTAGGCTACTGTCATTCTCGTTGTTTGTGTTAGTAACAAACTGGCGGAGTAGTGCATCCGCTCATTGGGCCAACTCTTTTTTACTAATGGGCAACGCTATTAATAGTAATTAAGCGAGCGTGTCTGATCGCAGGAGGGGATACTGCATGAACTCGTAGAGGACATCTTGGCTTTTTGAAGCTTGAAGGCCGCCGTAGCTGTCATATTTATTTTAAACTGCAAATATATGATCTTAACGCTAGATGGGAGTAGAAATCACTGACTGTCCCTTTAAAAGCCGTGTCACATTAAACTAGTTTTCTGTCGAACTATAATGTTCATACTCAACACCCCCCTTTAGAAGAAGAGATTATATCCCATCGTACTGGAACAGAGGGATGATGATTAATTTTCATTCATTCATTTTTTATTAAGTATCTTTTCGCAGTGAAAAAAAGATCAAACAGTGTTATGGCACAAGAGGAAAAAATACAGAAAAAACTGACCCAGTAAACTGTGTTCGTGGCCTTTAATGTGCAGAGCTAGATTTATTCTGCTGCAACTTGTGAGACACAACTAAACTAACTTCCAGAGATTTAGGTTTGCACATAAAAGAGTTTGTTTAGGTTGTAAACGTGTCTAACCTGGCGTTGATAGGCAGAGTCAGGATTTCCTTCCCGACACCTTCGACGTCCACCGTCAGCCCCAGCCTGTACCGCTTGACTGTGTTGGAGCACAGCGTCACCTGCACGAAACACAAACAGTATGAGACCGCAAGAAGTCCAGTGAACAGGAAACCAGTGTCAGAAGTTTAAATGAAAACTAGGAAGAGTTGAACTGTAAGTTAAACTGACGGATGTAGTGGAGATAAAATCAGCAGCAGACCACCTTGGTAATGACTGCTGGTTAAATCTGGTAGGGTATTTTGAAAAAGGTGATTATGTTTCATGCTAGAAACAGAAAATTATGTAACTGAGAACAACTTAATTACAATTTAGACTGGCTTTGTTAAGTATAGCGGATCAATCAGAGCAGAATATCACGTCCCTCCCTTCTTCTGCTTTTCTGTCTCACTGATTACAATTAGGAAAAATCAGTAATGCTGAATATGTGTTAAGACAAAATCAATCAATCAACTTTAATTTGTAAAGCGCTTAATCACATCTACATACATTTCGAAGCGCTTGAACATGACATAAACACTAACAATGAATAAACCTGTTAAATTTCTCTCTACAGAAATGTACATCTTGAACTGATCATTTAAAAAAGATTCCTGTGGATCAAAGTTACATATTTAGAAGTTTATTCACTGAAATAATTTGTTTCTGCCTTAAAATGATGTAAATGTAAACATGCCGTCGCTTTCTCTAGAATGTATTTTCTCCATCCACCCCTCCACTACTTGCTGTAGCTGGAACCCACCTATGATTCTGCTCAAACACTGTAAAACTAGTCTAGGCTACACAATCGCAAAACCCCACCTTGCAAGGATTGGTCTTTAGGTTTGTTATGCATGAAACCTCAGAACTCTGTGTTTTTGAGACAGTTATCAGTACACAGCAGTTTTAATGTAGAAATATTCTGCCAATGTGTTGACTGTCTGTTCCGCTAATGTTAAGTCCTCCAGCATAGAAAATAAAACACTAAATGGACTTAATGTTAGCAAGATTTAAAAAAAAAAAAAGATTTTCACTAGAAGGGGGGTTTAATCAAACCAAACACACTGAAACATAAACAGTATACACCAAAAATACTATAAACTGGTTTATTACTGAACCTGCAGTAACTGTGTTTGGCCACTAGAGGGCAATGGAACCCAACTGTGTACACAACACTGACATATTAACATCTTCTAAGTTGACAAGGCAAACAAACCTGTGCTGTGCCTCTGACCACCTGAATAAATGTAAGTTCAATATTAATTCCTTTGAGCTCAGGTTTTCACTCCTACCAACTCGTAAGGAAAATATACAGTTCTTTAGCTGCTAAATGCACCACTATGTTCATTATAGGTGCTTTAGGGTCTGAAAATGTTGCATTGTTTGTGTCTTTGTGTAGTAATTAATTTATTGCTGATGCGTTTTAATAGTTGAAAGCTCTTTCTGACTGAACATTCTGACTCAGTGCCCACAGAGTATTTGCACTTTAGTAGGTTAACTTGCTAATGTTAGTATAGCAAACCATGGCCAGAGTAGCTAAAGCTAAACAGACATTAAGCCTGCTTCACTAGGCCTCTTGTGTCAACTTTTAAAAGGGCTTTCTTGTGGGTTATTAAAAAAAAAAGACTGATAACACAAGATCTGTGCTACGGTGCCCTGTGAAGCATATTCTTATTGTTGGCTGCATTGTTGTTAAAGCACAATATAACTTTACATTAAAGCTGGTGTAGAAGCACATCTCTGGATGAGTTCTCTGTTCGTCTGTCAGCTAACTGTACCTTAAAGGTGACGTCTGACATGGCACGCACAAAGTTGGACTCAGGGCTGATGGTGAACTCTGCAGGCAGCGCATGGAGGTCTCTGGCAGTGTGGCCTTGCCAGTTCTTGCGCAACGCTTCAGACACCTGTTTCGCAGCAGCAACGCTGGGAGACCCCAACCCATCGCCCAGGACACGCATGGCAAACGTCATAGGAACAAAGGAGGTGTTGAAGAGGGTGCAAGACAATGTTTGTGGGAAACCTATGCAGAGGGACAGAGAAAGAAAGATAGAAGACAGGGGAAGACAGTTGTTCTGTAAATATTGTGATTCTCTGGATGATATATTTTAGCATGAAAATATATTCATGAACAATGTTGTAACTCACCAAAGGGCACATCTCCAAAACTGAGCTCTGAAACATTGAAGTGGAACGTAGGCACAACGACAGAACCCCTGAAAGAAAAGACAAAGACACGAATCTTGAGAAACTTTGGAAACAAGCTGAAAGATTCTAAATTAACTACTATGAGTGCAGCAGAAAGTGACTACTTGGCATTTTGATTTTTAACACCGCCTCAACTTTTAGGGCAGAGTCTTTTTTTTAAAAATATTTCTTTGCCACATTTAAATGTCCGGACAGAACACGACTTCCAATCCTTCCCAGCTTCACCTAAAGGTCAAGGTAAGTGGTTCAGGCTGTCCTGTGACAGTTAGCAGCAAATCCTCCGAGAAAGCTCCCAAGATGTGGCTGTGGAAGGTGACTTTCACAATCTGGCAGGCCCCGGGGGGAACAACACCTTCCACGGGACTGAAGGAGAAACAGCGGCCAAAAGTGGTGTCGGGGCTTGACAACTTGAAAGGAGCATCAATCAGGCCTCTGTTGGACACCTGCGCCTAGACAAAGAGAAGCATTCGCTGATTTAATAGTCGGTCATTTCTCCTTGTTTGAGCTACAAAGTTAAAACATGTAATAACTGTAGGTACCACATTTAAGACTACTTGAAGTTGGTTTATAAAAGACAAACAATACCAGAAGTAGTCTAAACTTTTGACAGAACTACAAATAGAAGAGCTGTTTTTTGTTATTTTAAATGTATTTTTTTTAGAGTTTTTCAGTTTTATTGGTAGAGAGACAGAGTGAAAGTGGGGGTAGACAGGAGAGTGACACGCAGCAAATGGTCTTGAGCCGGACTCAAACTCATGACCGCTGCAAAGGGACTGAGCCCATGTGGTATCGCCTTAACTCAGTGAGCTAAACGGCGGCCCAGAAGAGCTGTTTTATGTTGGTTTAGACTACTAATTTGGTACTAAATATAAGAACAGACACCCAAAAAGGAACATGGAAACACCAAATGTGCAGCATGGAGCATATCAATGTATAAAATATAAAAGTTGATGCCATTATTAAATTCATGCAAAAACAAAAAGTGGTAGAAACTGTCAACGATTAGATAATATATTCATTTTTTAAATTAAATTCCATTTTATTTATATAGCGCCAATTCACAACATACAGTAGGTCATCTCATATCACTTCACATAGTAAGGTAAAGACCTGCATGAGGCACAAGATATGTTAATTTGTGAAATGAGCAAGTAACATGAACACCTAACATAGAAAGATACCACAAACCAACCACAAATTGACTCAAGTTTCACAGAAAGAGGACATTTATCGCATTATATTTAACAAACACACACCTACTGTACAGTTACCACGGTATAGAAACTTGTCTATATTGATCATAACTACATTTTAAGCTTAAAGTAGAAGAAAAGACTTAACAGACTTAACTTAAAAGACCTAACCCTATAAAAAGGATGGAGAGTATGTCACACACAGGCTTTGTTAACCATCTGAACCCCAAGCAGTTTTTGAATGCTTTTTTGCTCCCGTCACATTTTCACTCACTGTGGGTTCATTTACTGCAATATAAAATCCTGCACCTCAATGGAAACAGGACAACCATGACTAGAGGTGGAGAGACCCCAAACATGTCTTTTGTACAGTATTATAAAGCTATATTGCCATAAATCTTTTTTGTTGTTGTTTATTTCCCAAAAAGGGGGGGGAAAGATCAACAGCTCCTACTCTGTTTGCATATTAACTCCAGAAAGATATTTCACCATGCTGAATCAATGCTGTATCTTTCAACGACCTGCTGAAAACCTGCTCCTCTGTTTTTCCTTTTTGAGCCATGCTGCATATAAGTGATGCAAGTATGTTTTATTGTGCTGTCAGTCTCTCTTGTTGTATCCTATTTGCTCTGTGTGTACACTGCCTGTAGTTCAGCCTAACAGTCTTTGAATTTTGTCCCATTACAGTTAGTCACAGCTGAATCAGTCATAGCCTCTCAGTTGCCCTAAGGAGCCAGACTTTTCTTTTGTTTCGGCAGGATCTGGTGCAAGTTTGACAGGTAGAATGAAGTGATTTGAATGATTTCAGACTTAGATTTGGTTCATTTTCCAGATGGAGCCCCACATTACACATGATTAGTTCTAGGACCGTCAGAAAGTTGATAATCTGAAGATTGTTTTGATTCATACAGTTTCTGGCTTGGATAAAGGGTGTAATTGTAGGGATAACACGCCCTTCAAACCCGCCGGCAGGTTTTAGGGTTCAGAGGGTTAATAAACATACGTTAAGGCCACCATAATTGTCCTAAATGATCATTTTCTAAAAAGACTGTTCACTTTGGCTTCACGTTTCTTACCTCATATTGGTTTTTGTCCCCTATAAATACATTCCCTAGGTTTATCAGGTTGTAGTCGAGTTGGACATTAGGCCCCAGACCTTCACCATTGATTGTGAGAGGTAAGCGCGATTCACGGCCTGAGGGCAAACACAGACAGACACGGTGAAAGATTTATTACAAATTTAAAGACAGAGAGAGGAGAAAACTTACTGTCGGGTCAAACACTGAGACACAAACAATAAAACATATTAAAAATAACAAGTTCATGTTTTGAGACAAGAACTCTCTGTCAAACTTGAACATACAGTATCTCACACACAAGTGAATTATGAAGGCTGGGAAGGTAGTTTGAAGTATCAAATCAAAAATTACTTCAAATATACAATGTTTATTTCTGTATGTGGGCTTATTAAAGGTTGCAATGGGTCTGGCCTTGTGTTTTGCTTAGTAAGCTTGTGAATCTTTTTGCAAAGTGAGGACCCACGGCACAGGAGTGTCCAGTCTGGCTGTCATTGACCTGGGCTCCTCAGGTCATCACCTGCCTCAGAAAACATGGAAATTAATGTAAATCTGGCCTCCGGCTCAGAAGACACAGATGAAGGCCACATGCAAATTTGCCAACAACCTTTTACTACCACTGGGATGAGATGAATATATTGGGGCACTACGAGCGCTTTGTCTAATATGAAAATGAGATCAAGTAGGAAGGAGGCCATCAGTGTTTAAAGCATGTGTTCATTTGTGTTGTTTGTGCCAAGTTTAATTGAGGATGTCATACTGTGAAGGAGAAGGAAACATAAAAGAGACGTAGTTGAGAAGAGTTGCTGTCCTCTGACAATAACCAAACAGACAGACACGGTTTGCTACCCAGACTCGTCTGTCTAACCTTTGTTTGCACCAACTCACAGAGGGAAGGAGAATCTTTTATGAGAAAGCCAAAGCTATTGATCTACAGGAGGGGCGTAGAGTGTGCTTGAAGTTGTTAAAACAATCAATTGCAAAGTGGTGAAGAACAAACAGAAGAAAGGAGTCATCCCCTGGTTCTATGAGGGTTTCGCCTCAGTAAACAAGTCATACTTTGTGTTAAGTGTTGCTCCCAGACTGCTGTAAATGTACACCTTAATACACATTCTTAGCTTGACCTTTAACCCAGTCTATAGTTACTTATATGTAGATCCTAAATCCTGCTCTGACACACTTAGTCTCATTCTAACATTAAAAAGATAAGTTGGACTCAAAGGACAAATTGTGATTAGACATGCTTGTAATTAGTTGTGCAGCTTATCCTAGAGAGAATACTAAGTTGATGACTAAGTTTTGGAGTTTGTAGTTCACTTCAGAGACATATTGGAAGACACTGCAAATAGAAATATACATATTTATATCTAGGGGCATGTTTGTCTGTATTTCTTTGTAGCAGGACTGTATTATGCCATTTTCTGTTCTTATATGGTTGTTTGCATTGCTAGAGCAACCCATAACAAGTGTGGACAACCATGGTCGCTGTATTTAGCCAGCTAAATGCTAACATTAGCATGCTAACATGGTCACAGTGACAATAATAAGCTAATAATACGGACATACAGATGAGGCTGATGCAGGTATTTACTAATAAATCTAAATGTTTTGACCTGATGATGCAGCTAAATAAGGAATCACAGTTATTCAAATGCATCCTGAGAAGGATTTGAACGTATTCAAGCACATAAATCAAATAAACTGGCTGCTTTCCACTGCAGGAGCTGTTTTAGGACAGACAGAACTTGTAGAACCTCCTTGAAGTTGAAGATAAAGGTACCGCAGATCTTGATGCTGACTGGTTAAACTTAGAGAAGACAATAGCTCATGGGTTAAACTCGAAGATGACAACAAGTGCCAATTTCCTGCCCTCTCCTCTCTAACATTGGTATCTTAAATGTAGAATTAATATCCTAAATGTAGAGTTGACATCAGATCCGACACCACAATGGAAAGAGTAACAGGGCTGATATTGTTCCTGTAAACATTCCACCTTCCCCTTACTGTATGTTGAGACATTTCACCAAAAAGCAAAAATACTGACCTCACAGTAGCACTAAAGCACAGTTCTACAGATCACCAAAGTCAATAGATGTCATTATCTGTCTGCTATAATGCTAATCCCTCTAAAAGTTAGAGATATTTCAATCTGGACCAAAGTGGTTTGCTGGTCAGCTGACGTTTCTTCTCTGTCTGATGGCGATAGCAAGGCTAAAAATTTAAAGTTGCTGGTTGTTACTGTAATGCAAACATACATGGAATCAAACACCTAAATTAATATTGTTTTCTTCTATCCAGTCACTGACCTGTGATGTTGCAGTATATGGTTTGCTGGTAAAGTTTGGCCTCCTCAGGCTTGAAGACGATGTGGAAGTTTGCTGTGGTGCCGGGCCAGATTTCACCCTCCTGAGCCACGTAAAGACAAGAATGATTAAATGAAACAATATAAAATAGATATGTACATACTGTAAATGTAAGTGTTAGAAGAACAGATGACCAGGGTATCATTTTTGTTAGCTGGCTTCACTTAACCCTTTAAGTCCTAGTGCGTCACCGACCATATGTTTGGGCAAGTGCACTTTGGAATACCGTAAATATGTCACCGTTTGTGCTATCGGAAAAAAATTTTATGGTTTCTGAAAGCTGAGGCGTTGCACTTTACAGCCAATATGGTGTCATTACGGTAATTTCATTCATGCCCGCCAGGAATCCACTGGATGAAATTACCGTAAAATTACCGTAATGACACTATATTGGCTGTAAAGCGCAACGACATTGTCATTACGGTCATTACGGTAATTTCATTCGTGCCCCCCCAGGAATTCGCTGGATGAAATTACCGTAAAATTACCGTAAAATTACTCGTAAATAACTGCCAGATATTGAAAGTTTCTTCTGAAAAAAAGGGCACCAGCACTCACAGGACATTTTCTGACCTTTTTGTAATCAAAATAAGAAAAAAAGACAAGTCTACTGGGACCAGAGTGGCTTATTTTACAAATCAAACTATAATATTAGAGAAATACGACGATTTTGAACACATAATACAGACTAAAAGTAACACCTTTGCAGCACTCAAAGCAGGAAGGAAGGCTGACAAAAGGCTGCAAACTGTGTGAATGTCAACAGACTGATCGATATAACTACCAAATTATTAGGGCATGGGTAGATCTGACAATAATTACAAGTGCAGATTGCATTAATGAATGTTTTGCCTAGATGTGTGGTTTTCCGGCGTGGATGACAGTTTTATTTTTTCAGCTGCAACCCTGGCAATGTGGGAGCAAGTAAAGAACAAGTATAAAAACATCAAACTGTAGGTACCATCAGTAAACTTATTGTAGATCTTATAAGGTCAACCAAGGCTTTAGTGTTTTAATCAGTTTCTGTTTTAGGATTATATCATTCTACAAAGGCATATAGACTCTTATCTTCTACTCTCACTATCTGTATATCGAGCTTCGCTGGATCTTTCAGGAATCATTTTTCAAGAGAACCTATAGGCAAGTAGGTGGTGTTTTAATGTGTGCTGATCTGTTATCTTGAACATAAAGTGTTCTGGAGCAGGTTAGGCGTTCAGCATGAGTTACCAAATCAGAAGTGATCGGTGATGTGAAAACTCAGAGTTAAACCTGAAGTTACCCAGAAATCCTGCTTCGTAGTACAGGCCTTAGATGTGAAGTAGAAAACAGCATGGAAGGTGACTGATTCTCACACTCCTAACCTGTGTGTGTGTGGGTGTATGTGTGTGAAGACCGCTGAGCATTTCTCTTATAAATGCCCTCCTAAAGTTTGTGTTGTGACTGGCCTGCAGACTGTTTACTCTCTCTCTCTCTCCCCCACAGCTTCTCTCGCTCTGTTTTTATCTGTCTGCTCCCTCCCTCTGTCCAGGGAACCAGGCTGAGTTAAGCAGAGGAGACATTGGCAGAGAAGAGGGGGGTGATGGTGTCAGAACAGGTCAGGCTACCTGAAGGTCCCCGGGCAGAGAAGGCCCAGTCTGTGACCCTCCTGTCACTGAGGAGTCGGAGGGAATTTACATGCCAAAGCAGAGCTGAATCTTAACTCTTTGTGACACGTACAATCTTAGAGCTCATCAACACATTAAGATTTCTTTCCTTACAGTCACAGCATTAGTGATGTAGCATTTAGCAAGAAATGTCCAAACCAAACATCCTGTACAACCCATACCAAGAGTGGGCAACCAGGGTCGCTGTATTTAGCCAGAGCTAAATGCTAACATTAGCATGCTAACATGCTCACAGTAACAATAATAACTTACTGATGTTAGGCAGGTATTGTTGTTGTTAGGCTAATTTGCAGCAAATACAACATACAGATGAGGTTGATGCAGGTACACCGATCAGCCACAACATTCTGACCACTGACAGGTGAAGTGAATAACATTGATCATATTGGTACTATGTGGTGTTCTGCTGGAAAACCTTGGATTTTAACATCCGTGTTGATGAGACTTAGACACCCAAATAAACATCGTCCCAGAACAAACACACTCCCTCATGCAAATGGAAATCCCAAATGTCACTGGCCTACCCCTGCAGGAAAATGCACCCCACCACATGGCAACAACATCAACCAATCAGGAACATCTTGAGGAACATGACAATGGCCCAAGATGTTGATTTGACCTCCAAACTTCCTAGACCCCATTCTGATCAAGCATCAACAGGATGCAGTGGAGCAAGTTGGATTGACAGAGGCCCCACTGCACAAGCCAGAGTACCCAAAGGATCCACTGCCCTGGTCCTGGTGCCAGACCCCATAGGACACCCTGAGAGGTCCTCTTGTCCATGCCCAGTGGTTCAGAGCATTTTATAATTAGGCAGGTGGTCATAATGTTATGCCTGATAGGTGTAGATGCTGCTTTTCAGGACGCTTTGCAAAGTAGAATGCAAAAGACAAATAAAAAGAGTGTCTCAAAAGATGATTTATAGGTGCTCTCCAACAGGGAACCTATACAGGCCTCACCTTCCTACAACTGTACAAACATTGGCAGCACCTATATCGCTTCACTTGTAGGTTTTCCACTTCTGGATTTCAAACCAGACCAACATGGCGACTCATTTGAAATCTTCGGCTTATCCTGGGAGGTAATTTACCAAAACCTGTTTTTGAAAACATTCATGCTGTTAAATCTGTCTCCATATTAGATCGACAACGGTTAGTTTAAGCTTCTAGTGGTGGCTGGACGCTCCTAGCCTAGACCTCAACTTGTGAGGAGCTGCCAACATGACGCCCTGTCTATCGAAATGCAAGACACTGCTAGCCGAAGTTATTGCATGGTTGCTCTCATAAACAATGAATGGGAAGTGGTGAAAAGACAGATATGTCCACGGGGTCCATCATTTCAATCTTGCCCGTTCCTCCTTTTGCATAAACTTGAGGTCTAGGGTACTTTATGCAAATCAGAGGCGTCCACCCGCCTCTCAACACCTCCAATTCCAGAAAAACTAAAACGTTGACAGGTTTGGCAACTGCATGTCTTATTTCTTGCCTCAAATGCTTCCAGAAACACATTTTGGTTAAATCCAGGTGCAGGCCGCCCATGAGTAAAGCTTTCGCCCAATCAGGTGCAGCCAGTGTTTACGCGGTTATAAAAGGGTGTACTCTGTATGTGTTTTCTGTTGGAGAGCATCCGTCTGTCATCTATCGTGACACTGCCCTAGTTGTTCGCCCATCAAGTATATAATGTCGGGAAGCGGCGCAACCTCTTGGGTTCAGAAACAGCCCTGTGAGCACATACCATAAGACTGTGTGTTCACCAAAACATATTTTGCAAGCTGAGAAACCCAGACACCCAGCTTCAAAGCGCTTTGAAGGTGCCGGGTTTTCTTAGCTGAGACACTTTGGTTACACGATACAGAATATCTGCGGAAGTGTTGCAAAAGATCCGTCAATTTACTGTGTCAGCTGCTTATCAAGGAGACCCATGTCAAACGAAATGGTCTAAGCATTATCTTTCATATTAATATGGTGACAGTCCGGCAAAGTCACCTAGTCCAGACATGGATACTCAGAGAACAGCAGCATTAACTCCTCATACAGTGTTGTCCAGCCCTTGTACAAGAAGAAAAGTATAAATCTATTGTACCAATATATCTTTTTTTTGACTGACTAGTTGGCACCTGCTTTACTATACAAACACCAATGCTTGACATAAGTGTGTCTTGTTCAGTGTGCACCAGATATACTCAAATTCAGCTTCAACTTACACTTTCAGTCTGGCCTGAACACAACGTTTGCATGGCGAATGGTGAATAAATGTAAAAAAACTGTAGGCCATGTATAAATTATTTCATTTTAACTGCATCATACAATAATGGTGAAATAATACAAGAGAGAAGTGAAGGGAAGCAGGTTCATGCTCCTCCATATATTCTTCACATTTGACACATCAAGTCTCAAATTGCCTCCTCACTTTCTTCTATTTTAGTCGCACAGCGGGGACTACATGCAGATTACATCAATATAGATGACATTTTAAAAGCTCCAGTATCACAGAGACACATACACCAGGGCGCTCGATGCCCATCATGGAGCTGCAGCTGAAACATGCCTCGGTAAAAATTCATAAAATTGTCTTGTGTGTTGGGACACGGACAGGAGGCTTAAGGGTGATAGTACTCTACTGTACCCACTTCATTACTTTTTAAAAAATCATTCACTGTACCACTTATTGTGTGGAAGAACTTAGGAGTGAACAGTAAGTATTAGAGCAAAGGTTTCACTCTTGTAGTTAGCATTTCTACAGCATATTAGTAGATCTAGATAAGATCGGATAAATTTATGCTACAAGTTGTAACAGTGGGTGTTGGGAAAGCAAGGAGGAAATACAAATACAGACAAACCACATGGGCAGGAACAGTTTTTTGGTGATTTATTGACGAGTGCAAATAACAGAAGGCACGTCCAGGCAGGAAGGCAAGTTAGCAAGCAAACAAAACGAAGCTGCAAAGCAGAGACTGTGGTCAAAGAGGCAAAAAACAGGCTCTTGGAAAAACAGGCAGAGAAAAAAACAAAGCTTGAGAGCGAAGCGAGTGCAGTCTGGTAAGAGTGGAGGTGGAGAATAGGTATATATACAGGTGAGGTGGGTGTGGTGGGCAGGTAACTGGGCACAGACTGAAGGACTGAGGACCTCTGGTGGCTGGAAGAGGTGATGCATGGAAAAGGAATAAGACTCAGAGCTGAACATGAGGGTTAGGAACAAGTAATTACAGTAGTTACAAAAGCAGTTTTGATTATTAAACTATATCTGGAAGAGGGATTTTATGCTGTTTTTAAAATTTTGTTTTGGGCATTTATTCCATCATTTGGATGGAGACAGACAGGACATACAGTTTGATAAGAAAGGGGGTATAACATGAAACAAGGGCGTGGTCAGCCAGGAGATGAACCGTGGACGTTGTGGATATTTAATATGCATCTTAACCCTTATGCTACACTGTAAACAACAACAAAAAATCTAGCAGCAAAGGTGCCACAAAAAATAAGTCAAAAACAGTAGAAAACTGAAAAAAAAATTAAAAAATAATGGCAAACGTCTGTAAAATAATGCTATTTTAGTGGATTTAAATACAATAAAATAGTGTAATTATATGGCCACACATTGTAAAAGAACAAATTACTATTTTTTTTAAAGAGTTTACTAGTAAATTTTAAAAAGTTTTTTTCTGATTTTACTGATTGTAGGTTAACAAAACCTGGAAAATCTGTAAAATAACGTTAAACTGTAACAGAAATTAGTTACAGTTAAAAAAAAAAAAGAAACATGTAAAAAAAATTTTACAGTGTACCAGGGCTTTCCAATACTTTTGCATTAAGAATACTAACTGGTTTTCATTCCCTGTATTTCTTGCTTCATTTTTAACATGGGAACATCACTTGAAAGGATAGCACGTTAAGAATTCTTGTTTCTTCAATAGGAAGGTGAATATCTTTGGGTTTTGAATTGTTGTTTGGACAAAAAAGAACTTGTTGGACATATTTGTTTTGCACTTTTGTATAGATTATAAAATGTAAAGCTACTTTTTGAGTCGTCAAAGAAATTATTGTCAGATAATTGATTTAAAAAAAAATAGTTGACAGTTCTAGTCCTAAACTAAGGTCCTTGAAGGTTCTGGACAGAAGAAACCTCTTGGATGAGAGGTGAAACGTATTCAAGAACCTAAAAGAGAAGTCTAGTGGCATTTTATTGATGTTCATAATCACAGAAAAGTCCTGTTTCCTGCTGTTACACGACACGGTTCACAGCAATTCACAGAAACAAGTCGAGCTTTTACTCAAAGCCCAGCAGAAACATGCATGAATGAACTCACAGTTTACATGTTCAAGGTCTATCACTTTCAATGACCGTAGCACACTGCCAGCATTACTCCTGCCACTTAAAGGACGCCATATCTAGGTCACAGTAACACCAGCTGCTAAATATCAGTCACCCTTCAGCCATTAACATGTCCTCCTCATGAAGATATCAACATGAACTCAGGGAGAACCGACACTGATCCAGAATAAAGTATCTGACTGAGAGAGAGGAAATGAAAAGGAGGAAAAGGCCATACAGGGAAAGGAGGGAAGTGAGTAGAGCATAGGAAGGGAAATGGACACATCGAGTTACCACTATTGACGTTGTGATCAGAGATGGAGGAGAGGTTAGACCGACGCTTCTTTTACCCACGCATCATGCTGCCCACTCCCTACTGCTAGAACTGGATCACACGGCTCCCCTTACAAAAGAGCTGCATGAGAGAGACTCAGCCACGGACTCTTGTGCTGGTCTCCATTTAAATGTCACCCTGCCTCAATACAGCAAGGGAAATTACTCAGAATATTGTGAGAACAGCCGTCAAACTACTTGTCCGTGGGATATTTCAAGACCCCGCTGAGGGTGGTGTTAGGAGTCTTTCATGTACCGGTTTTAGACGGGCATCGGGCCTTTAAAAACAGACTTATAATGGCAATCAAGCTGCCGAGTACAGAAGGCAGACTAGTGGCTCGACAAACAGACATGATTCATGCCATCTTTCACACATCTGAGTGTACTAAAGCAAAAAGCCACAAGAGGATGTGCTCCACTGTGATTATTGCGACGATGGTGATACAAAGAGAACAATGTGCAGCTGAGTACCATCAGCAGCCGTGAGTACTGCTTATTACAGCAAAGAATGCACTTGACTGTATTGTGTGGATTTTTCCAGCAGTTAGCGATAACTATACAGTCTTCACAGCATCCTCTTAAGGTCCCATATGGTGAAAATCCATTTTTATTGTGCTTTGTATGTCTTAAAAACTTGGGGGTGTAAAATAACTGCTGTGACAATGTGACAATGTGAGAATGCTCACGTTTGCCATTCCTCAATCCCCCCTACAACTAGATAGCCTCCCAGCTTTACAAGCCAGTGAGAATTTTATTGCGTTTCTACACAGAAACTGAAAAAAACAATAGTTGTCAAGCTACAAATTTGTGTAACATTGCCCCCTAAGTGCCTGCTGCGTTCAGGTAACCCATTCAGAAAGAGCAGCTGCCTCAAAATCCACCAAAATAATGTTGCTTTCTAGAGCTGCTTCTGCTAACTCTAAAATGTCTCAGCCACAATCAAAGAACAACAATGTTCTGCTGTTGGCTGCAAGAGTGGACACAACAGTTTTCATGCACACGCAGCATCTGAGGTACTGAAGATCCATTGGATTACTTTGGATTTTAAAGCCAGTGTCACTATATCAAAAGGAAAATCCTTCATGTTAGCATTTTGTACGCTGATTTAGCTAGTTAGCTTTCATCTTATGACCACAGGTTGGAGTTCTGAGGAAACTGTAAAGCTGAGGGACAATTAGAGATGGTGAAAACTGTGAGACTAAATGAAATCAATAAACAATGACATAGTGTAGATTACTGTGCAGCCTAAACTCAGAGGGGGGGTGAAGGAAGCCATCTTTGTTAAACTAGAAAAACCTTCATTGAACAGGGGGGGAGGCTTGAGACATCACCTCTCACCTGTGTAAAATGCAGTTTTACATTCTTTACCCAGGAAGAACAGAACCCATTCTCACCTGGCCACAAAGAGCTCTAACGAACCCCATTCACTCAATCAATCAATCAACTTTAATTTGTAAAGCGCTTAATCACATCTACAGACATTTCGAAGCGCTTTCACAAGAAAAAAGATAGAACCCAACAGAACCCTTCCCAGAGCAAGCAGAAGCAACAGTTATACACCCGTAAAGCTGGTACCCCCGCCATAAAAAAGCAAAGAATGCCCGCACAGAGCACCTAATGTGTGCATATTTCAGTAGGCCTACGTAATATGACATTGATAAGAACATTAATTAAGAAGACAGCGCAAGGGGGTAAAAAGTTAAGATGGATGCAGACGGAGAGGTTGTTGGCAAGGAAGAAAGGATGCCCTGTGTGCAACAACAGAATGAAACTAAAAAGAACCAACACAACCAAGGATGGATATAGGTGGTAAGTAAGGATCAATATGACATTACATTATACTGTAACATTCCAATTTTCAGTTCCTCCAGAAAAACGCGGAGTGTTGTTGTGGGCAAAAATCATTGATTATGCGTCATGTTTTCTTAAAAAAACGCAATTGTTGATAGTTGTCATTTTTGTCTCAGTTTGTCACAGGGCTTGAGAAAGAGACAAGTAGACATGATAGAGGATAGAGTATGTGGAAGCAGTAAATCACTGACCAGAGTAACTACGCTGTTGCGAGAAATCTGTGGTGAAGCAGTTAGGCGACTGGAAAGAAGACTGAAAATGAGAGTTGGAGGGAGGAACGCTTTTGTAGCCATAGATGAGAGTAAATTCAGACACCACAGAAGGTAAGGTCTTTTTACGTAAGTAAAATAGTCATTTCTGTTGTGAAAGTACAGTACATCTGAATTACTACAGTACTATAAACACATTGGAAACAGGTTTTCATAGAGTAAAAGACTCCACCCAGATTTATTTATATTATTCTAGGATTAGAATCAGGTCCTGTTGATCAGCCTCAATAGCATACAAATACATATAATTAAGTCTGCTTAAAAAAATATGACACCTAAAAATTTTGATTTGGACACTAGCCCAATGAAATGTCATATGCCAGGTAGCACTACCATGACAGTAAGGGTGAATCAGACAACCCTGGAGTCTAACACTATAATCCATCCATCCATTATCTGTACATTATCTGTACGCCGCTTAATCCTCTGCAGGGTCGCGGGGGGGCTGGAGCCTATCACAGCCGACTTAGGGCGAAGGCAGGGGACACCCTGGACAGGTCGCCAGTCTATCACAGGGCTCTAACACTATAATTTCAGATGAATTTAATAAAAACATGACATTTAGCTTATTTTCAGTATGGACGTGTACGACGTGGATCCACCTGGCGAAGACGATCGTGGGTCTTTGGAATTGTGGAAGTGAAGAGGTCCCGTAGACGTCCTGTCTTAAAGCTGGTGGAAAATCGATCCAGGATGCAATTACTCACAATAATCCGAAAATATATCAGACCTGGAAGTGAGGTGAATTGTGATTCCTGGCGTGCCTACAACAGATTGTCACGTGAAGGATACATTCACTATCAGGTTAATCACCAGAGACATTTTGTACACCCTGCAAGTGGTGCTCACTCACAGCATATTGAACGGGCATGGCGAAGTTTCAAAGAAGACATCTACAGATACAGGGGAAACCTGACAGAGAGGGCCTTAAAAATGAACTTACAGTTCATAGAATGGAACCACTGGCTTGGAAAGGAGCATAGGACAGGCATTCTTGGACGCTTTAAAGACATCAGAGCATGTTACAAAGGGTAACAACCTTCCAACCCTTTCTCGTGTTTCAAAAACTGAAATTAGCATGATCTCATAAATAACACAGGGTACAACTTCAATTTGTAACAAAATATTAATTTCTTAATTGTTATTAATTGTTCATAGTTGCACCCTGTAAACTTTGGTACATATTGTTACTGTCCACTGTGCCTTATGTTTCAATTCAATCTTGGAAGGACATTCATCTTTAGTTGAGGTTTGGCATTTAAGGCCAATATTTCATTGATAGGTGATCTAATTTTTATTCCCAAATATCCCATGCCTTCTGATCTCCAGACAAAGGCAGCAGGTCTGAGATTGGCAGAATGTGTAAGTATGTTCAAAGGTATGGCTTCACTTTTAGTCCAATTTATTTTGTAACCTGAAAGGCTACCAAAGGAGTTAATAATTTCTTTGGGTTTGGACAAAGTCAACAAAATGTCATCCGCATACAGTTTAATTTGAAATCATGACCACCAATTAAAATGCCTGTAATTTCTTTGTCTTGTCGGATAGCACATGCCAAAGGTTCTAAGGCTAAAATAAAAAGTAAAGGGGATAGGGGACAGCCTTGTCTAGTAGAACACCAAAGTTGAAAGGGAGCTGAAATCATGCCATTACTCATTGCTGAGACAGGTTCCTGATATAGTGTTCTGATCCACTGTAAGCACCTTGGACCAAAGGTACGACCACCCAATTCGGTCTAAAGCTTTATCAGCATCCAGTAGCATATTGCTACCACTGGATGCTGAAGAGAGCTAGCCATCTGTATGGTTTTCAGGAGCCTTTGCATATTTTCAGACAGAAGCCGCCCACGGATAAAGCCAACTTGATCTACATGAAGTAAATATAGAACAATTTCTTCTAACCGTTTTGCTAACATTTTTGCAAAAGTTTTATAATCATTATTAAGCAAACTTATCGGCCTATAGTTTTTCGCATCTAAGTGGTCTTTTTCTGGTTTCGGTAGCAATGATATGATGGCTGTCCGCATTGTTGGTGGCATAATCTGTTCCTCCACAGCATGATTATACAAGCAAAGAAGCATAGGCATGACTTCTCTTGAAAAACATTTATAAAA
>OMNN01079943.1:0-10381 GCA_900302755.1 Chromis chromis | reverse complement strand
TTGAATGTATGCTTAGTAGATTAAGCGATGACAAGGGGAGGGGGTGACCCCTTGGGACAGGTCTTGGGACTACATAAAGCAGGGGTGTCCAGCCCTGGTCCTCGAGGGCCACTATCCTGCATGTTTTAGATGTCTCCCTCTTCCAACACACCTGATTCAAATGATCAGCTCATCATGAAGCTCTGCAGAAGCCTGATAACGATCCTGATCATTTCAATCAGGTGTGTTGGAAGAGGGAAACATCTTAAACATGCAGGATAGTGGCCCTCGAGGACCGGGGTTGGCCACCCCTGACATAAAGGTAGATAAGGACCCCCACTAGGATTCTGGTTTTCTTGTTTTGTTGTGCATGTTATAGATTCAAAGATTCAAGATTCAAAGTGTTTATTGTCATTTGCACAGTAAGAAAACACGTTTCACTGTACAATGAAATGCTTACTTTGCTGTCCACTCAGATACCAGCAGAAGATATATATATAAAGAAGAAAAAAATGAAATAGAATTTTAAAAAAAAATTAGACTATGTACTTATACTACTATGTTATACTGTATACCTCAGCAATATGTCTATACGATGTAGGTAGATGAATGTTTTGGAGACAAAAATGTGCCAAGTCTGTCACCAGAGTTAATTGTTAATTATATATTATCTGTTCCTGTGTGGAGAAACAGATTAAGTTTGCCTTGTACCAAGCCTTTGAAAAGTTCACTAAAAACTTGAATTCAAAAAAAGAAGAAACTGAACTCAGACAGATCAACACAGGAGTCGTGCCAAAGTCATTTATTTTATTACCAGGTAAACATTTGATCTTCATACAATGAAATTTTTCTAAAACTTAAACATTCAGAGACAAATTCAAACCAACAGATGGAAACAAGAAAACTGACCGATTGAGTTACTTAAATACAAAAAAACATCTCCTGCCATTGCACTTCAACTTCATAAATAGAACTAAGAAGGTTCGTGTCTCTCTGCCCAAAGTAACTGACCGTGGATTCAACCCCTGCAGTGCATTCAACCATTTACCATCCTGTGTTTCCTGTGAGCGTCTCTGCTATAAGATCCAGTCATTCAGATTCATGTTGTGGATCAGCGGTCGAAGAAACCAGGTTGTCACACTGCGATGTGTAATGTTGCTTTGGGATGGATGGATGGATGGTGGCGACTCATGTTTGTGACGAGAGCTGAAACTATTACCCCATTAGTTAAACGGCTGTTGGACAGAACTATAGTTAAGTTAAAATCTCAAATGTTCTCATCTTCCAGTTTCTGAAATGTGAGGTTTTGCTGCTTTTCTGTTTCATGCTGTTGACAGCTGCATATGTTTGGGTTTTGCACTGCTGGTAAAATAAAACCACCACAGACTGTATATTAAACATGGATGTAGCCACAGTGACGTCAACATTTGGTCACCAATCTGAAGCCTTTTTGGAATTTAGCCATCAGCATCTTGATCTCATCCTGAGACAAGCGAGGGGTGGATCTGACTGAAAACTCTAGGACACCACAAACCCAGACATGGTTACTTTTCAATCACATGGGAGCCCCGACGTTAAACATGTCCCGTTTTATCATCTATTTTCCTCTAAAAGGGACCACAATGTACAAAATGATAGTCATTCTGTATTGACGGAGACTTTAAACAAGCGACTGAGACCATAAACTCATTAGGTTAATGTTTACTGGGTTAATAAACCAAGGGAGAGGTAGGGTAATTACCTCAAACACTTCTTTACAATCTGACCTCTTTTTGCTACCAGAGGAGTCGCCCCCTGCTGGCTGTTTGAAAGATTGCAGGCACTTTCACATTGACCACCCTTTCAGACCTGGAGGCTACGTCGATCTCCTATATACACATGGGTGGATAAAGCTATCAACCTGAATATATCACCTAGAAAAGGAGCAAATTCTCAGATCGCAGGAAAGAAAGATAATGTTTGATAGTAATACTTAAAAATTACATCATTTCTTTTCTTTTCATTGACCACTTGATTAAGTGTGTTTAATGTCAATTTTCCAGTTTGCACATTAAAAAAAATCTAAAAGAGAGATACTGGGAAAAAGATGAAGCATTGCCAAATCGTTTTTTTTTACACTTGCTGAAGTGGAAAGGTCGGGTTTATCAATAAAAACTGAAAGTGTAACTAGAATTACCAAATAAATCCTGACTTGCATGAAACATGTGACCTCAACGTCCATTAGGAGGTAAAAACATCAGATCCGTGTTAAGCAATGAGGAGGCTGAAACTCAGGCTACATCCACAAGAATACATTTTTACTTCTTTCAAAACTGAAATGATCTCCTTCTAGACCAGCAGTGTTGAAAGGTGCCACCAGACAAAACCTTAACTGTGCAACAGCTTCTGGCCGAGTCAGAAAAGCCTGTAACTTGCCATCTATGTTGAGTTAACCACTGGTAGCGATTTATTTGTTGTCTTTCGGAAAACAGTCACATGATAGAAGCTTTTCGAAAAGTCTGAGATTCTGCCTAAAGTTTTCAAACTAAAACGGAGACACTAGTTTTTCCGAAAGTCTCCATTTTGTTTTGTTTTTTAAAACTCTGGAGTAGTGTGGACACTAGCTGTAGACGTAGCAGAAGTTATGCGATTTAACCCCTTAAGACCGAATACGTAATCGGCGACACGTTTGGGCTAGCGCACTTTGGAAGAATGTCACCATTTGTGCAATCGGAAAAAAATCCAACGGTTTCTGAAAGCTGAGGCGTTGCGCTTTACAGCCAATATTACGGTTATTTAATTTGTGCCACCCCAGGAATCTGCTGAAAGAAATTACCGTAAAATTACCGTAATGACACTATATTGGCTGTAAAGCGCAACGAAAAAATGGGCACCAGTACTCACAGGACATTTTCTGACCCTTTTGTAATCAAAATAGAGGCTCAGGTCTTAAAGGGTTAAGTGGAAATGTATTAGTGTGGCTGTAGCCTCAAATATCCGTCATGTTTTCCGTGCTATTTTTATTATTTGAGCTTTGACTGGAACCTTTTTAATAACATAGTCTTCTTGCGTCCTCTTCTTTTGGCACCGACCAAAGTTTTAGCTCCATCGACTGTTAAATTTGATGCACTTGTGAATAGAAAGCTACATCTCTTTTGCTGATTTTCCTCAAATTGACTTATTATTTTCCTAAACTTGACCACGGGCTAATCGTTTCAACTCTACATGACATGAACAAACCATCCACTGAAAGAATATGTGCACATGAATGAGACGACGAAACCCACTGCATCTCCGTGACAATTAAAAAGACATGTACAGTATAGACATCGTATAAACATAATGGCCAGCCACGTCTGTCGCTCATAACAAGACAAAAACACTTCTGCCTGTGATATATAACAATTCTTTGACAAAAAAAACAAAACAGATAGAATTTAAACCCCCTCATGTTGATAGTAAAATATATCAAAGTGATTATGAGTGACAGGAACAGTTTCTGTAAATTCTGCGACAGTTTTGGCAGCCTGCAACGTTTCCGCTACTCTTCACAGAGAGGATATATATGGGAGTATCAAAGTGCTGTTTGCTTGATTGTAATTTCCTCCTGGACCCGCCCCCCTTTCCCCAGACCACTTCCTCTGTTTCCTGCATGTCACAGGGTCGAACTAGTTCATGTGTTTCCGTCCAATGGGATCGATCCGCCTCAAAAACCCTCAAATCTGGTGCTACAATTTTGCAACGACGGTAAAATCATTTTATTTTATGAACTATGATGAATATTGTGCAGCATAAGGAAAACGAGTGGAGACACAGCTTTTGTTAGTTTCTTATATAAAAACAAGGTCATTGGTTAATCAAACGTTCCACCATGTGAGACGATGGGAGTAGACCAACACCACTGAGCATGTGTGAACTCCGTCTTTTCTTGTTGTTTTTAAAGATGATCAGGAGAGCCGTTGGTTTTAAAGACAATGTCCCGAGTCCATGTACAACTGTACAACGTTTGAAGCCGCTCCGCTGCGTGAACAGCTTACAGTCCTTAGTGTTACTCGGAGAACAGGCGGGGATGGAGGATGCAGCGGGGGGCTTACGCATTTCGCTTTTTTAATTTTGATGTTAAAGTCTCGTATTTCGTCCAGCTCCAGTCTTGGTCCTTGAAAGAGGAAAATCAAAGTGTTTAAAAAAAAAGAGCAACCAGATAAATATCATGCGTCTACGGAAGAGTGTCAGGGCCACTCGTGAGAAAAAATATGATAGGAAGTAGATTTGTTTTTATCATGCACTTTGAGAATAAAGTCTAAATGTCTCCTCTGGTCCAGATTGGGACTTCCAGCATCAATAACTCGTTAGCGATACTGTTAGAGCCATTTGTACCTATACGTGTTTTCTGGTCATTCCCCGATTGCTACAGTAGGTGGCGTATTGGACAGCAGCATATGGAAATGCATAAGTAGAAGAAGAGGCAATTACTCCTCAGGTGTGCTGCTTACCGGGAGAAGCACACAGTTTTTGACCGCCGTTTAGACGCATATCTTGTTTATTTTCATGCAAGTTATGATGTAAGTGTGTGTATAGCAAAGGCCGTAGTGGTACACGGTGGTAAATAAATACATCTTAAGCAAATGTCCGCAGATGTTTGATTTACTACATGGAGCCGCCGAATGACGAGTTTTTGTGTTGTCGAAATCAAGTCACAACAGATACATTGTCAAAAAATAAACGATGCCTCTTTCCCATCGTTTTAAGGTAGACAATGTGCTACAAGCCCAGTTTGATCAAAAGTAGCTGTCTGTCAAGCTGCAGAAATAACATTAGTGTCTATGTGCAGCCGGCTGTGAGACGAGTGGATAGGGACCGTCTGCAAATTGCAAAACCGAAGAGAGACACTACACAGATATTCAATAACTTCACTCTCATGCACTGTAGTGTCACTAAAATCACTGCAGCCATCAAAGAGGAGCCAGTTGAAGGCTGCAGTGACACTACAGTGCATGAGAGTGAATTTATTGAATATCTGGGTAGTGTCTCTCTTCGGTTTTGCAATTTGCAGACGGTCCCTATCCACTCGTCTCACAGCCGGCTGCACATAGACACTAATGTTATTTCTGCAGCTTGAAAGACAGCCACTTTCATCATGTTGTCTTAGAATTTGATCTCCAAGTTATGCATACGTGGAACATCAGACCCCAGATCATTTTACTACATTTATTAGATCATTTTATTTAGTTTGCATATTCAGATTAATAATGCATGATGCAGTTTATGACACCCTTTTGCCATATTACTCGTCTGCAAATTGCAAAACCGCGGCAACAGTGAAGAGAGACACCACACAGATATTCAATAACTTCACTCTTAAACACTGTAGTGTCCAATGTTATTCTGCAGCTTGAAAGACAGCTTCTTTAGATCAAACTGGGCTTGTAGCACCTTGTCTACCTTAAAACGATGGGAAAGAGGCATCCTTTATGTTTTGACAACGTATTGCTGATGAGTTATTGATGCTGGAAGTCCCAATCTGGACCAGAGGAGACATTTAGGCTTTATTCTCAAAGTACATGATGAAAAAAAAAAAATCTACCTCCTATCATATTTTCTCTCATGAGTGGCCCTAACACGCTTCCGTATGCGTCTGTGCAAAAATACTTTTATTTCCAAATACACTGAGTAGGTTTGTAGTTTTTTTTCCCCTTTGTATGGGTCCACCATCTTACAGGATGTCATTTGATGGACTGTCTTTAAAACACGTTCTTAAAAGTCAGACTTCCTAATTGTACAATAATAAACCGTATTTATTAACTCTTAGATAAATCCCCTGTACCCTAAATAATATGCTGTATGGTTCACATTTACTGTATTGATCTCTGTCTAACATCAGTCTAGTGCAGTGGTTCTCAACTGGTCCAGCCTCAGGACCCACTATTTCTCTATTAAAAACGGTCGCAACCCAAATTTTTGAAGTTTGCTGTTCCTGTTAACAAATAAAGGTTTATCTGGGTGTAGTCTCAACGCATTTTGATACAGCTTGGGAAAAAATTGGCTTATTTTTTTGCTCATTTTGGTATATTTGGACACTTTTTTGTCCCATTCTGACAGATTCTGAGCACATGTTGGTTTATTTTTGGCACATTTTAGCATAAATGTCTCCACTAAGCTGGCAGAGCCACATCTAGAGGTTAATAGTGGACAACTACTGGTGTCACCACCATTAAATATCCTGCTATTGAAAGCAAACTGTGTCAGAAGAAACACATCCTTTAGAATAAAAGACTTTATACCACCACTTTTTGGGGGGGGCATGCTTCTGAGACCCTCTAAAAATGGCTTCGCGACCCACTTCTGGGTCCCGACCCACCAGTTGAGAACCACTGGTCTAGTGTCAGATTAACAATCCAGTTTATGTGCAGAAAAGGTTTAAAAGCCTTTGTTTCTTAAAGTTTTCTGCAATGACTCACACTTGTACCTCTTTAGTGTCACTCCTGATGAAAGCACTTTTACTTGTTAGGGGTGTAACTTTACGTATATTTATCCCAAAACACGCAGTATGTGATGTTTGTGGTGAGACTTCTGTTCGGTATTTCCTGTAATTTACGTCAACGCACTCGTGTCCTGGAGCAAAACTTCTGAAGTTCCACAATGTTTCACCGACAGCAGCATGGCAGAGTCAGCTTTGTGCGATTGTTATCAACACGCAAACGCCACGTATGACTCACACTTCCTGCAGCCAGAACCTGCGACTTTGTAGCAATAAAGTTTATTCAAACAAGATGGCTGAGTCGGTGTGACTTTGTGCTGCTCTAAGACTTGAATTGATCTGCTGGTTTGACATGATTTACTTATTCAGGAATGTGTTGCACTCCTCTTTATGCACATTCTTTATTTTATTTTACAGTTGAATTATTGAATTTAAGGCACCTAAATGCTTATTAAGAGCATTTAGGTGCCTTAACTGCAAGAACTATGGTGAATTAGACCCTTAAGAATTGTTTAAAAAAAAAAAAAAGCACAGAATTGTCAATTTTGTGCATTTATTTAGTTTTCTCTGCTGAACCGAAAATGTACCTTTAAATTCTGTGTCCTGCTACACCCCCAATACTTTCATACTTTGTCTGTTTAGCTAAAAACATTATTTTTTGCTGCAGTTTAGTTTCTTTTCAAATTAAAATGATCTTAAAAAGTGATTTTAAGACATTTGTTTTGAAAGATTTGGCTAAATTAGCAAACTAAAGCATCTCCTCTCACCTCTTTATGACCTAAGCTTTTGTTTCTTTGTTAAAACATACCCTTAATATTAAGTATTGTTTAGATAACCCACTGTCATTAGAGCTACAGTGGTAACATTAGCAACTGAGAACTGAAATTCTTAAAACTTTCAAAGCAGGAATGCACTGCGCTAATTTAAATGATGGCTAATTTAAAGGCACTACTCTACGACACCAACACTGCTGGTTGAACCCAGTGAACTCACCACTATGCTCTTGGCCTGCTCGTCTGTAGCCTCCTGCATCAGGCTGGTCAGCTGACTGAGGTACTTCTGGTTCTCCTGCAGCAGCCGTGGGGCAGCATCACTGAAACATACAAACACACAAGTCAGTCACATGTGGACCTCCTTCATATGTACAATGTGTTTACTATTTTACCACCTGCAGGGAATCCCAGAGGCAGATTTCAGTGACTGACTAAAGCTTCTATATACTCATGACTCTCAACCTACATCTGCTGCCCTGTCAAAGACTGAGGTCGAGCATTCAGTCCCTCATGTTTTACAATCACTGAATGGCTGCATTTTTACATACAGACAGAAAACACAGACGTCTCATACAAGTACAGCACAACGTGACTAACACATAAATCGTGGCCAGAAACTGGGACAAACTTGTCAGAGTACCAAACCTTTGGTCATTAACTCCTCCAGCAGACACAAAGCATTTATATAACTGTCAACCGGATGATTTAAGTCCCCTATTCGGTCTCTATAACTCCTCAGGGAAACATCCGTCTCCTTAGCTGCTAAATACTCCACGAGCTAAGCTAGTCGCTAACTTTGTCCTCTGCCATTTGTTGCAGAGCAGATGGCGTACAGTGGAGTTTTACTGCTTCTACACAGGAATAACTTGGACAAATGAAGGTCCAGACCCCCTCTAATGAATCATTTACAGGGTTTGAAAACTCCTCCATGATCCTCATTTTGTTTGACACGTTTAGTAAAGAAGACTGAAGTAACTTTGCAGGCTCCAGATGTCCAAAGATACAGAAACTGTCCAAACAGACTCCAGGTTGTTGTCACTGAGGTGGTTCCACTGATTTCTAACTTGAAGAGGGTTTAAAAGGGCTCCAGACTGCAAACAAACCGGTGCCCATTTTTTGAGAGTGACCAATTTAAGGTTTCATGTGCAGCATTAGCCACAGTGGTGGAAGGTCCTACTTTTGCTTCTTCACTGGCTCAGTCAGTCTCTCTCTACCAGATGCATTAAACAATCTATTTAGCTGTTGTATGTTCCAATAATGAAGCCATCTGTAGCGGATTATTTAAAAAAATTAAAATGAGGAGAGAGAGGAGGAGGCTGGCGGAGAGATATATTCATGTGTTCAGAAGTTATTCTTTATTCTTAGTTTAGTCATTCATATACAATTCTACGATTTCATTCAGCAGACGCTTTTATCCAAAGCGACGTACATAGGTAGGTAGGCAGGGCAGCATTAAGGACCTTGCCTAAGGGTCCTCACTGGATATCTGCACCCTGACCGGGATTTGAACCACCGATCTCCCATGCCGAGGTCTGGGGTGTTAGTCACTGAGCTATCCAGCTGCTTACATGCTCATGTATACTCGAGACACCACAAAGTATGCAACATAACTGCGCAAAACTGTGGGTGTTTTTTTGTATACTATATTTAAGATGTTACTAGTATTTATAGGCTTATTCCATGTCAAATCTTAAAATTTTAAGTATAATTTCTGCTTCAACGTCTCTGATTTGCCTGTTTTTTTATATCATAATGTATGCATCTTTAGAAAGAGATTTGTAAAATTTTTTGCTTGATATATTAAATATTTTTAGAGATAACATTTTATAAAAATTGCCCGTCAGTACTTTTTTTTGTAGATTGAAATTTGAGGCTGTTTGAACGACAATATCTCAGAAACTATTAAAGATAAAAACTCTCATCATGTCATTAATTCAGAATCTGTGATACTGGACAAGTAGATTAAATAGTCTCTGATTATGGGTGACTTGAAAGATGAAATGATATTGAAGTCGTCATGAAAAGTCCCATCTTTGAGCAGAAAATTAGCTGCTAAACTAGGAGCAGTGGGCTGCCATGGTGCAGCTCCCAGGGAGCAGTCAGGGGTTAAGGGCCTTGCTCAAGGGCCCACAGTGGTGGTGACTGGGACAAGAGGTCGCTCTCACTTTCCCACCTCAACCTCTTGCCAGTCTGGGGGCTTGAACCGACGACCCACCAGTTACAAGTCTGCTTCACAAACCACTAGGCCACCACTGCCCCCATATAATGTGTGTTCAATTAATTCTATATACAGTCGTTCATGATTATTCACATCTAATCCTATAAGTGCAAAAGTAGCTCATAAAAAAAGATTACAGGCGCAGGCAGAGAGATACGACTGAGTTAAGAAAAACTTTCCACCACTGAGGCTAAAATTGGCTGCCAAATAAATGAGAACGAATCACGTCATGATTTCGGCTTCCTGACTGCGGTGTTGACATTTAAAATGAACTCTGCACATAGAAAACAATGATGTAGATAAAACCACTTGGTTTAAGGTTAGTAAATCTGACATTACACACCTTATTTCACTCTTTTCAAAGGTTATTTTTGGCCACACGTCTGTCTGAGTGCATGCAACCTGCTAGCTAGCATGTAGCGTAGCCTGTGTGTGAGGCGTTTAGGGAACGTGTGATCTACAATTCTACTTTGGTAAATTGTAGATAAGCAGATGTTCAGCAAGTGAGAAGTTTAGCCTGTGCCTAGTTTATAGGAGTGATACCAGACGACATATTTTCTGATTAAAATAGTTTGCAAATATCATGTCGGAAGTCGCTATCAGTCTTTACCATCAATATAAAGAAGTACATTCAGTGAGAGGCTGATTGTACCTAAATGCACCACAGGAAATCATTCCTTCCTGTGGCCATCAAACTGTACAACTCCTCTCTCTGTTTATCACATGTGCAATGAAATTCAACTGTAGGTCATCTAATAGCTGAATGTACATTTATCTTTCATGTTTTGATATGTTTTTTATATTATTATTTTATTCTATATTATCTTATGTTTATATTTTCATTGATTTATCTTATACTTCCTTCTTACTTTAAGACTTCTGATTAGGAGCACTTGTGACGAAAATAAATTTCCCCTAGGGGATAAATAAAGTATTTCTGATTCTGCTAAAAGT
>OMNN01079942.1:0-12822 GCA_900302755.1 Chromis chromis | reverse complement strand
TGTGACCTGACCTTTCTCTCTCCCTCAAGGTTTAGTCCAAGCGTTCCACTACCGAGGAATTTCAAGGCCTCCTAAGGATAATTTGTGTGGGCCTTCGAGAAACAAGATAAGATAAGATAAGATAAGATAATCCTTTATTAATCTCACAATGGAGAAATTCACTCGTTACATTCAGCTCTCAAGAAAAGAACACTCAGGATGTGCAGGATAGGTGGGAAAATGTGCAAATAGTTAAATAGTAAATAGAATAAAATAAATAAATAAAATAAAATGAAAATAAACATACTGTAATAAAACAATGTCAATAAAGTCGATATTTACAGTTATAGTGCAAGTTTTATTTATTTTATATTATTTATTTTATTTTATTTTAATGAAATATCGCAATTTTGAGCTCAAAATTTGGTTCATTTTTCCGACTGGGGCAACTCAGATGATAAGTTCAAGGATAATTTGGTGTAATTGTGGTGATTTTTTTAAAAACAACATGCATGTCAAATCCACCAGTAGGTTTCGGGGTTCAGAGGGTTAATTCTAATTCACATGGGACCCTGATCTTCTGGGTTATGTAAGTAACGTTCCTGATTTATGGATTTTTGTGGCTCCTTTTACTAAATCACAGTTTTAAAAAAAATAGGTTTCTTTCAAAATGAGAATGCAGTTTGGTAGTTTCCGTAAGACTTGGGCTGCTTTTAACTCGACTGGATGGCACGGTCGGCCTTGAAGTCGAATGCCCCCGAGTTTCTTAGAAAGGCCAGTGGAGTTCCACAACACTGATGAAAGGTTCAGACACAATAAGAGGGAAGGAGGAGGAGGGGAGCAGGGAGGAAGGAAGTGGCAAAGGGTCGAGAGGAGCGGTGCAGACGCCAGCTAACGACGACCCGACACTGGACCAGGATTAACTGATTAATTTGGGATTAAACATGACTGGTAGCTGCTCTAAGTAATGAACCACAATGACCCAAAATTACAAGATTAACACGCAGGAGGTATCGCTCTGTGGCACGGAGGGGTTTTTTACTTCACAGCAGGTCCGGTGCAAATCGAAGCAAACGCAGCAAACAGCCACTTGTTTTGGTTTTTAGGAGTCTGGCTTTAATGAAGAGCAGCTCCAAACTATTTTCTGCCCTGAAAGCAAATCCATCTGGGAACCTCCTTAAAGAAAAAAACTAGTGAGTAAGGGCTTTTGTGAGTTTCATGACCAGGCGTTTGTCAGTGGGTGTATTTTAAAAGAGAACACACAAATTAATTCCACAATCATAAACACGGGAGCGTCGTTTTCAGAAGCGTGCTGCGTACAAGAACTCCATTTCCAGCTGAATAGGGGAGCAATGAGATTCATGAGTTCTCCTGCTACAAGGCCACAGCTATGGAGATTTGGGACAAGGCTATTTCCCCCCCCCTGATCCATTCAGCGCAAAAAATACAAGCACCACTCCGGATGCTCTCTGACTGTAAATTACAACCAGCTGATCATTTTGTGATGAATTTAACAAAACGTATTCTTGGACGGTGACAGAGAGCAATTAATCTGGAAGTGACAGCTTACATGAAGATGTACAAAAAAAAGCACTGATTAAGACTTGAAGGCATACTCAAACTGACGAATCAGTTTAACTCTTCGAGTGCCGAGCTGGGAGGTTTTTGCTCCCGTTACATTTTTCTTCACTGTGGGTTCATTTTTCACTGCAGTATAAAGTCCTGCACCTCTATGGAAACAGAACAACCATGAAGGAGACAGAACTCAGGCATTAGAGTATGATAATGCCATAAATCATAGAAAAGTTGAATTGTTTTGTTAGAAATTGGAAAAAAACTGGAGTCAAAATGCACAACTTTTTTTTTTAATACTAGAAAAAAACATCTCTGGGGCTCCATATACAATGGATATTTTACTTGTTACATTTTTATTGCTTTCCATACTTGTCTCCTCTCTGCTTTGTGTAAACACGGCCTGCAGTTCAGCCGAAAACTCCCTGAATTTTTCTCACGTGACTGTTGGTCACAGCTGAGTCACTAATGGCTTCACAGTTTTGCAGAAGAACGCAGAATTTTTTATTTTTTACAGAATCTTGTTGCTGTAAACGGTTTATTTGTGCCGAATTTTTAAACAGAACATGATGAAATATTTAGATTTTCAGATTTGGTTAAATTTTGCAATGCAGCAGCACACAATAGATGATTAGTTCAAGGACTGTCGTAAAGTAGAAAACTTGATGATTCTTTCTGTTTTTACAGTTTTTAATTTTGGTATTTAGAAAAAAAGAAATTTCAAGAAAAAGTATATTTTTTTCGGAAATCTTATAAATGAATAATACATAAAGTGAGTTTAATAGAATATGATTATTTTTAAGCTTAGAATTTAAAAAGTTTTTCTTAAATTTGCAAGTTTTGCAATAGAATGGCCAAACATAGATGATTAGTTCGGGTTTTTGCTTTGATAAACTGTAATTTTGGTGACTTTTTAAAAAGACGTTTTAAGAATATTGTACATTTTTTTGAAAAGTTAATTTTTTGTAGAATTTTTAGATGAATAGTTAATAAATAAAGTGAGTTTAATGAAATCTGATTATTTTAAAAGTAGAATTTGATTTTTTTTTCTTACATTTGTAAGTTTTGCAATAGAACGGCGCACGATTAGTTCAAGGACTGTAGTAAGGTTAAAAACCTCTCATTTCTTTCTGTGTTTACAGGTTTTTCTTTGATAAACTGTAATTTTGGTGATTTAAAAAAAATACATTTTAAGAATTATTGTAAATTTTTTGGAGAATTTTTTTTAAGAATAAATAAAGTGAGATGGTTGAAACGTGATGATTTTAAGCTTAGATTTTGAATTTTTTTCTTAAATTTGCAAGCTTTGTCAAGTGGAAAATGTGACTGTTTTTTTTTAGTTTCTGATTCTGATGAATGGTAGAATTTTGGGGATGTCTTACAGATAAGATGCCTTTCATAAATTCCAGCAGGTTTTGTGGATTTGTGGGTTAATGAACTTAGCTTTAAGTGAAGTAGGTTTAAATTCGGGATCAACAATCAGCAATATTCAGCATTTTTTGATTACGTTTTTGTAATAAAAATATACTCTATTAACCTTTTATACAAATATGTGATGACTGATAAGCAGAGGAGAGAAAGCACAGCGTACAAAACGTGGAACAGAGATAACACATGCCGTCTGTGTAACTCATCCTTATGAAACTTTTGTATACTTGTATAAAAACCTCACTGTTTCTTGTTTTTGCCAGTCACTTGCTCAGACTTTGTCCTGTGCATGTTGACTCCTTGCTGCAAGTAAAACATTCAACGAATGAAATTACTGTAATGACACTATATAACAACGTCGTTGCGCTTTACAGCCAATATAGTGTCATTACGGTAATTTTCATTCTGATTAAATTACCGTAATGACCCTTTTGTAGTCAAAATAGGAAAAAAAGACCAGGCGGACATTTTGAGGTTTCATTTCAGGTCTTAAAGGGTTAATTAAACATGTAAAACACAAATAAACAAAGGTATTTCAATCAAATTTTGTGTTGGAGATGGATTTTCATTTACAGTATGTCTGTAACGTCTGCACAGTATTTCAGTTTTCCACGCCATGCATGCTAACATGTCAGCAGCCTGCATGTGTTGTAGACGCTTTGAGCTACACTGACACGCTAGAAAACCAACAACATGTGCAGCAGAATAGTAGGGGGTTAACTGATCCCACTTAGTAGAGCCGTATACTTGATCAAAGAACTAATTCTGCAAAAAAAAAAAACCCGTCCACATTCCTCATAAATAAAAGATCTGATTGGAACAAAATGTTTAGCGCAGAGTGTCCGGAGATCAAGCTGGGCATTACTGCAAAAAAAAAAAAAGACAAATCATGTGGTTCTGGTTTACTGCTGCAAAAATAACACCACAAGAATGTTGAAACCAGCATATGAGACCGCTTTGTCCTTGCAGGTGAAGCAGCTCTGATTCCAGCCTCCCTGGAGTCGGCGCCGGTGTGTGCGACACCTGTACACGAGCCTGCGTCACGGCGGAGAGAGGGGGGGAGGCAGGGTTTTCTCCTCACGCCTCCCCGTGACAGTGATAGTAATACCTGCTGACATCCTTTCTTCCCCTCCCTCTCCTCGTCCCTCCGTCCCCCCGGGGGCTTCCTGAGCTGTTTTGGGAGTTGAAATCTGTTGACTCTTTCCCTACCATCCTCTTCCTCCGACGCATCCTCCATCCCTCCACTGCAGCTCTAATGTTTTTACCATCTCTAGGGGGGGGTGGGAGAAAGCAGAGAGAGAGGAGAGTGTGTGCTTTGTGGTGTGTGTGTGTGGTGTACGACAAGAAGAAAAAGAAGAAAGTGTGTGTGTTTCACGTCATTGGGGGGGCTGGAAAGCAGACTGCTGCCATACATCTGGGAGGTGAAGCCAAAATAATATTAGTTTTTGTTCCACTGTGGAAAAGCCTCCCCCCAAAAAAAATCATAGAATATCTGCAAGATGTGCTTTTTAGGAGGTAATCAGACGACGAGCAGAGATACACTTTTATCTAAGAGTGTTCTTTGTTGTGTTCAGATAAAGCGTAGAGGAGCTATATACGTTTATTAGTCCATAAAGTTCGTTCTGCTCTGAAGACGGCCGCTTCAATCGCTTCTCTACCAGCTTCTGGACGCAAACCGAGCCGCAACGTGTACAAAACATGAGGCCAAATGCATTTATGGGCGACCAATTAGCGGATACTTATCAATAAATGCAAAGAGATGAGTTGGCAGGTCAAAGAATTACTGTCTTTATCTGCTTTTTTACCATTTATAGGTCGTCTTCAGAGAGGGCACAGTTCCTTCATTCATGGCAGAATGTCACATCACAATATTATTACATATCTTACACATTACATCTTAATAAATGTCACTTAAAACCACTTTTTTTTTTAGTTTTCTAAGACGCTTTGTGACTCGTGTAAAACGGCAGTGAGGCTAACCAACAACCGATATGTTTCATTCAAGGCCGATACTGATTATTAGTGACTCAGAGGAACCGATAATCGATATGTATTTGCAGGGAAATTTGAAATGTTGGTGTCAAAATTTAAAAACGCACAAAACTTGCTAATTGGCTGTTCCATGTGACGTGTAACCAATCAGAGAGGGCTGTGGGCGGGACTTTGAGGCTGCATCCAATTTGCATATTTTTGGATGAATTCATGTTATAAGGAATCTGTGAAATAAAAAATAACGATACTGACGATTAGAAAAATGCTGAATATGGACTCTGATAATCGTTCAACCCCCAACTAACACATTTCTTTGGTGTTTACTTTAATCCTCTGAACCCCAAAACTATATTTAAAAAGAAATCCCCAAATAGACTCTATTAGTCTGACCCAGAAACAGAAAAAAACTGAAATAAATTTTGGATTTTTACCTTTACAACAATCCTTGACCTATTTATGTGCACTAAGTCATCGTATTTAATCAAAAATCCCTTTATTCGACATGTACCATTTAAAAATTCTACAAAAATAAAGCATTTACCCCAGTAAGATAGTGTAAAAAACAAAAAATTCTTCACCTTTTCATGCAACTAATAAGCCATCAGTGACTCAGCTGGGACTAAGCGTCATTTCATAAAAATTCCGTGATCATTCGGTTGAACTGCAGGCAGTGTAAACACAAAGCAGATAGAAGTATGGAAACTAACTAAAAATGCAAATAGTTAAATGTCTGTAGGGTGTGGAGCCACGTTTTTTTCCAGTATTAGTAACACATGAAGGCACTTGCATGTAAAACAATTGTAAAACACATTTTTAAAAATCAATTTTTTCTGACTTTTTCTGATTCTATGCCATTATAACAACTACCATACTGCACAGAGGACATTTCTGAGTTCTAATCATGGCTTTTCTGTTTCCATAGAGGTGCAGGACTTTATACTGCAGTGAAAAATGAACCCACAGTGAGTAAAAATGTAACGGGAGCAAAAGAAAACGCCCAGAAACTGCTCAAGGTCCACGGTACACTGCACCATTCAAAGCAAACACACATGAATATTAAACAAAACACATCACAGACGTTTACGTTGGCACTGCGTCTCCAACCAGGCTACATGACTGCTTCATGCAACATTCAGCACAAAGCAAGGTCACGCACACGAACCAGATTTTTAAAGATTTATGACGAGTTTGCTTAAAAAAACCCCGCAAAAATTAGATCAGCAAAGTGGAGCTGAGTCACGCGCATGAATCACGAGACTCATTTACTGCACAGTATTCTGCCTAACCCCATCTAAATCACAGCATTCACTCCAAAGCAGCGACGTTTTCTGACTGCAAGAAGCTGCGAGAACAAAACAGCAGCGAGAAGAAACACTTTTCTTGGAGTCGTGAAGCAGCTTTTGAAGGCTGATGGCGAACGCTGAGCTGCTAGCTGCCAGCGAGGACCTTGTCTGCTACAATAATCCAGGTTCCTGCTTCAGCCTTTTGCTCTGCCTGGGTCAATACTAATTCAATTTCTGTCTCAGGGAATTCCCAGGTTGCCTCTTGGCAGGATTTCTGAGCTGAGCAGGAGGAGCGTTGTAGCTCGGGTTGTACGTTCACGCTCCCGTTTCTGCTGTGCGGCCGGGTTTGTTTTTAGCAGGATTGGACGGCGCTGTTCTTAATTGCCGTTTAAGTGTGTCGAAGGAATTCTCGCCCGACACCTGCGACAATGACGGCTCATTGTGCGCCCCTGAACGAAGGGGGAACGTTTTTCCACCGGCAGCCCTTCAACCTGCCCCCTCTTCACACACACAGCAGCCATTTTGTGCCTGAGCCGAGCCGCAGACGAACCTCATTTCATTCCACAGCTGTTCCGCTCCCACTTGGAGACATTCGTACAATGCGACTTATTACAGCTTAATGCGGCCTAATATTGATGTATGTGTGCACGCGGAGAAACGGGGCGGCGTAGGTGGGGGGGGGGAGAGAGAAATTGGGGAAGGAGACGGGTCCATATGCAGCCTGGCGATAATGCGAGAAGCCGGCGATAATATCTGGGTGTTAAATTGGTATCGATTGACTAAATATCCTGACCAGGAGGAGAAAAGCGGCCGTCCTTTCATGCCTCTACACCATGTCTGCACCGGCTGCACTGTGACTATCTGATCCATTTTAATACAGACATCCTCGGCGCTAGGCCTCGGCTCCAAAAACCTCATTTTCAACACAGTGTGCTTGAGCCATCGCCGTGCCATGTGTATCACCCGGCTTTCACTTCACTGGCGGAAAAAGATTATTCTTGTGTAGTGCAGCGATTACGCTCGCTAAACAGTGCAACGCGGGATTAGCGATTTCACACAGATGCGTACATGAGAAGTGAAGGGAAGCAGCGTCGGGATAGGATGAATGTTTTCGCTGGAAATAGTTCATGAGATGAGGCCATTTCAGGACAAAAGAGCCTCTGTGAGTCTTTCCCAGTGTCAAAGTGACCCGTAATAATGACGCATTTCACACAGTTCTCTGGATTTTACCTGTTAGAGCAACTTCAGCTGCTTAAAACAAACTTCATTTCCTGCATTAGTGACATTTACAAAGAAGATTGGACCAAAGAAAACAAGCACAACAGCCAATATGGCTCCAATAAATTCAAGATTTGATATTTAAAACGCAACTTATGAAGCTGTAGCGTTAGCAAACCGACTCCTATTTGCATATCCTGCAGATGCAAAGCAATTTTAGCATTTCAAGTCACGTTTCTGGCCTTGTGATGAACATAAATCCACTTTAAGTCAATATTTGCCCTCGCAGAAACTAGATTCTTCAGCTGCTAGGTGCTCACTTTGCACAGATTTTGTGTTTTGCGTTGACCAGGAAGTGCAACAGTGGCTCTATTGCTATAAACAACACCGAAACAGAGCTAAAAGATGCTAAAATGCACCACAGAATGAGGATGAGGCCTGCAAAACCTGGATGATGATTCACAATTAGAGCACTTCAGCACGTCAACCGTAAGAAAGCAGCTCTTTCAACAGCTTCTCGGTACATTCTGTATCTGAAAACATGGTTGCAAAACACTCCCTGAACGCGCCACACCTTCGAGAAACCAAAGCATCCAGAGGCAATAATAAAGTCTTTTCCCCTCCAACACTTCAGTCACACCTCAAAATCAACTTACAAGTGGAAACAAAACAATGACCTATTTAGTCGAGAGGCCGGCACAGCGCTCGGTGAATGTTCCCACAGTCGAGCACCGCTGGACGGCCGGAAGAGAGTCTCCGAGCCACTTTGTGAGCAGAACTGGAAGTTTGAAAACTAATGAATAATGTGCAAAACGAATCAGAAACCTTCGAGTATCCCGGTGCAGTTCTGGGTTTTGTTTTCCCCAGAACTGAAATTTATCTCACTCCATCTCTTCCCAAGGAAACAAAAGGCTTCCCCCCTTTTTTTTAGCTGCAGGTCAGCTTTCAAACACACAAACACACACACATGCACACACACACCTCAGACGGAGCTATTGTTCCACTGAAACGCACTTCAGCCGCCAACAATGGCACCAAATGTCAATTCTCAGGCGTACAAATCACTAAAAATCACTGCCTCGCATTGTTTCCTGACAGAGATGGAAGAAGCTCGAGTGTACACAAAGTTAACTCATCCGCAGTTTACCTCCAGATAATACACTCAATACCACGGGGCAAACAGACAAAGCACATTTACAGAGACAGATAAGGGACACAATTGCAAACACACAATCCGCGAAATCTGCACAGATCACAGCACGGCAGCCGAGAGAGAGAGAGACACCGATACAGCTGAATGACAGATGAGCAGAGAGAGGGAGGGAGGAACTGCTTTGTTAGCAGGACAGGGAATAAAGTGGTAATTACCTCACTGTGGGTTTGTTGATTATGGTTCAGCCAGGTTCTCCATGTTAATCATTTACCAGGGGGGGGAAGACAAGAGATTAGCGCACAGAGCAGAGATAGCGCAAGAAATGCATTCATTTGCATGCACGCGGAGGACGGATGAAGAAATAATAAAATAAATAGAAAGAATCAGCGCCATCATCGTCCCTGACAAGACACAATTACTAGTCTGCTTTCACTTTGCCGTATGTGCTCGCAGAAGTGTTGATTTACTTTGGGGTATTTAAACTGGATCATTCATGAGTGCACACGGAGGGGAAATGATGCATAAACAGAGCAGGAGATTACACGCAAGACTTATGAGGGCTGCTTCCAATAAAGATACAGAAAAAACCAATACAAATATTCATCTCCTTGCGCGCCGTTTAACCCTTTAAGACCTGAGCCTCAAAATGTCCGCCTGGTCTTTTTTTCTTATTTTGATTACAAAAAGGTAAGAAAATGAGTGCTGGTGCCCATTTTTTCATTAGAAACTTTCAATATCTGGCAGCTATTTACGATTTACTGCCTATTATAAGAGTTACGGTAATTTTACGGTAATTTCATGCAGCGGATTCCTGGGGGGGCACGGATGAAATTACCGTAATGGCAATGTCGTTGCACTTTACAGCCAATATAGTGTCATTGTGGTAATTTTGTGGTTTCATTTGGGGCGCAAATGAATGAATAAAATTAGCGTACAGCCAATATGGTGTCATTATGCTAATTTTTTTACGGTAATTTCATCCAGTGGATTCCTGGGGGGGGCTGACTGAAATTACCGTAATGACACCATATTGGCTGTAAAGCGAATATCAGCTTTCAGAAACCGTTGGATTTTTTTCCGATAGCACAAACGGTGACACATTTACAGTATTCCAAAGTGCGCTAGTGTCCGTGTCGCCGATGACGCATTAGGACTTAAAGGGTTAAACATGCTTGGCTGAGCTGGGAGCTAGCTCTTTTTGTCTGAGGAGGGGGGGGGGTTATGAGGTCCAAACTTGCAGAGTGAGGTGAGCAAAGCTTGGGTTCTGGTGTTCTCGTTGTGATTGTCATTTCCGCTTTAAAAAAAAACGCTGCTAATGTGCCGTTCTGCAGGGAAAGAAACTGCAAAGGAGAGGCTGTGATCCAAAGAGGAACTGTTGCAACAAGTTCTTGCAAGAGGGGAAAAGCGAGGTGAGAGAGAGAGCCAAGAACAAGGAAATGGAGAAGCTGATTTGAAAAAGGTTTCAGGTACGAGCGACATTTATTCTTGTTACAGATGCGTGAGTAGCACCTTTCCAGCCATTTCTCGCTCATTTAATCCTTGGAGTTTCGGAGCAAACACCCTGACAGATCCTGAGTGACTTTATGAGGATGAATGCAGCTCAAAGACACTGTTGTATCAGCAAACAGGCAGGTCAACACGTTTGGTCAGGGCAGCTTTAAAAGCACACAAGACGAGGCTTGAATGTACCAATAAACTAGTCGGAGCCTGCTGCTCAGGGGAGAGCGCTCACAAACGCTCTAAAAGCCTCCGAGCGCCGCGGATATAATATTTTACTAACCTTTAACTGCACCGGGAAGTAAAAAAATAATTCCTCATCTAATAAGGAACTATTGCTTCCGAGAGAGACGCGGTTATGAAACAAAACGAGAGCGATCGTAAACTCTTTCATAAAACCATAAAAAGAGGGTCAGTCGAAACCACTTGAGCCCCACAAAAGGGAGGAAGGCCGCGGGACTCCACGGTGTTCCGCGCCCGACCCCGCAGCAAAGTCCATCACTTCCATTTCAGGGCTCCATTTTTCAATCTGGAGGTCTGCTGAATGCGAGCCGGCTAAAGTGTTTCGCTGAGCCTTTGTTACAAGCATATTAGCCGGAGAAGAACAGAGCAGCGAGGCCCCTTCAGTCTCCACTTCACTGCCCCTGCTTCATTAAAACCATAAATCTAGATGTCGCAGGAAAAGGTGACGACCAGAGACCGTCTTCTGTCGTCCATATTAAAAGAGAGCTCGGCTACAGTCGTCTCAAACGCGAACTGAGCTTTTATTCTAACGCCGGTCTTTAGCTGTTTTTCTGAGTGTCAGAGGTGACGGCTATAATGATCGCACATTTCTTTAGCTGTCAGAAACCTACAAAGAAAGTGAAAAACAAGCACAGTACGCTGCATTAAACTGAAGATATGATATTTAAACACAGCTTAGCAAAGTGTTTGCTTGTTTGCATACCCAGCAGATGCGAGGTGATCTTAGCATGCACTTCCAGTCGTGTTTCTGGCAACGTGCTGAATGTAAATCCAAAAACTTGCTCTCCTTCAAGTCAATATTTGCCCTGTTTTGTTCTCCAGCACCTCCTCGGGGAAATAAGGCTCTTTAGCTGCTTAAATACTGCCTTAAATTAACTTTGTCCCCTTTGGTTGTTTTGTGTTGACCCGGTAGCGTACAGTGGATTTATCTGAGCTACTTCACGGTGAAGCTGAATCAAAACAGTGGATTTTAGCCTGTACGACCAAAACAAAGAGCTTAAAGATGCTAAAAAGGAACCACAGAATGAGGAGAACTGCAAAGCTTACAAGAAGCCTGTTTCATATCGCACACAGTCATTGGAATATATCACCTTTAAGAAAGAAACGATAAATAATGATGCTAACTAGAGCCAAAAATGATTCTTTGCACTGATGCTGCAGAAGAACCATTTTTAGTTCCACAAAGGACCTTTTAGCAAGAGGGTTTGTTCCTGTGAAGAACCGCCAAAAGGGGTCTTCCAAGAACCACCATAACTAGATTGGTGTAGTTCTATCTTATCCTATCTAGAGGTTATTTAAAGACCCGCTTCTTTAAACAGCTCTCTAAAGAACTGCCAAAGATGTGTCCAAGAACCACCAAAAAGTGGTTCCTTTACGCACCTTAAATGGTGAACTTTGCATTAATTATTCTCTATTCTAACAATCTGCTTCAGGATTAGTTCCATGATATCTTCGCAAGAGGTTCTTTAAAGACCCATTTCTTCCAATGGTTTCCAAAAGGTGCGTCCAAGAACCACCACAAATGGTTCCTTTAATCACCACAAATGGCGCTCTGGAGAACTTTGCATTAATTCCATATATTTGTTGTCTTTTTTTTGAGAGCCACATCTGGCACAAGGAGTAGCTTCATGATTAGTAAAGTTCTATTTATTCGTAGCAAAAGGTTCAAAGATCTCCCAAAGGTGCCTTCAAGAACCACCAAAACAATGGTTCCTTTAGGCAACATAAATAGCGAACATTGTATCTATTTTATTATTTATTGTAAGTTTTGTGAGCAACATCTGGCACAAGAATTTGCTTTGGGATAAGTTCCACGACATCTTCGCAAGAGGTTCTTTACAGACCCACTTCTTCAAATGGTTCCTTAAAGACCTCCCAAAAGGTGCCTCAAAGAACCACCAAAAATGGCTCCTTTCGTCACCATAAATGGCGCTCTGGAGAACTTTGCATTTATTTGTGATTTTTTTCTGAGCCACACCTGGCACAAGAATTAGCTTCATGGTTAGCAAAGTTCTATTTCATCTTAGCTAAAGGTTCTAAGATCTCACAATGGTGCCTTCAAGAACCACCACAGAATTGTTCCTTTAGGCACAATAAACGGTCAACTTTGCATTTATCGCATTTATTCTAATGTTATTGTCATTTTTCTGAGTGACATCTGGCACAAGAATTTCCTTTGGCATTCGTAAAGTTCTATTTGATCTTAGAATGAGGTTCTTTAAAGGACTCCCAAAGGTACGACCAAGAACCACCAAAAAATGGTTGCTTTAGACAAGGGGTAGCCAACCCTGGTCCTCGAGGGCCCCTATCCTGCATGTTTTAGATGTTTTCCTCTTCCAAAACACCCGATTCAAATGATCAGCTCATCATCAAGCTCTGCAGAAGTCTGATAACGATCCTGATCATTTGAATCAGGTGTGTTGGAAGAGGTAAACATCTAAAACATGCAGGATAGGG
>OMNN01079921.1:0-10940 GCA_900302755.1 Chromis chromis | reverse complement strand
GAGAGAGAGAGGGAGAGAGAGCGAGAGAAGCGGCTTTCGTCAGCTGTGCTACAGCGCCGTGTTAGCATGAATTTGAGCTTTGCAATCCAGTAATGAACAAGAACTTGTGCCCCCCGCAGTTTTCTTCATGCCCCCCCAATGCATTTTATCTGGCGCCGACTCTGCGTCTGACTGCTGTAGAAGCTCGGCTACCTCGCATTTCGTTTGTAGCCCTGTCGATTTACCCTACTTGACTTGCATAGCCACAAGCTAGGCTACTGTCATTCTCGTTGTTGGTGTTAGTAACAAACTGGCAGAGTAGTGCATCCGCTCATTGGGCCAACTCTTATTTTTTTACTAATGGGCAACGCTATTAATAGTAATTAAGCAAGCGTGCCTGATCGCAGGAGGGGATACTGCATGAACTCGTAGAGGACATCTCGGCTTTTTGAAGCTTGAAGGCCGCCGTAGCTGTAATATTTATTTTGAACTGCAATATATGATCTCAACGCTAGATGGGAGTAGAAATCACTGACTGCCCCTTTAAATATCATAAAAAGTCACTGAAGACTGAGACATCAGACCTGTGTGGAGCTAACAGCCTCAACTCTTCTGGGGAGGCTTTCCACAAGGTTTAGGAGTGTGTTTATGGGATATTTGACCATTCTTCCAGAAGCACATTTGTGAGGTCAGGCACTGATGTTGGACCAGAAGGCCTGGCTCTCAGTCTCCGCTCTAATTCATCCCAAAGTTGTCTGATAAGACGAGCTGCTGTTTGAGAGACAAACTCCGACAGCGTAGAAGGAAAACTGTGAGGCCATGAAGGCTCTGTAGCTTCAAACATGTAACTCTGCTACTATCAGAGCCATGAGAAGTTGAAGCTGAATAACAGAGTGTCAGCAGATGTGGGATCAGCAGTCAAACCTCTTATAAGAAGTAGAGAAAATGATAAATTAAAATAGCGTAATGAATATACCTAAATATAATACAGTAAAAGTACTCAGGTCAGAGAGTATGCTGCATTAAAGCTACTCCATCTTACTTTAAATGAGTGTAACAGAGTAAATATATGTAACTTGTTACTACTCACTTAAAAAAAAGGACTTGGAATTACAATTACAATTCTCCATTCCTGCCGACATAACGCTGATAAACAATTAAATATTACTGAGTATGATCAGCTACATCATGGACACCAGGTTGAGCTTGAAATTTAATCAAAAACTGTTAAAGAATAATGCTCCTCTTATTATTGGTTCCACGCAGCTCAAAAATTGCTTTTTGGTGTCATTTCTTTTTCTATAAAACAACACTGAGACTGTGATGATAGAATAAAACATCAAATCTTTTATAATTTTTGTCACCGGATAAAAATAGTACGGTAAAGTCAGCGACCTGCAGCATCTGTGGATTCACACACTGCAGCTCTTGATTAGTAAAAATGTCCTCCCTTCAATAACTATCTTGTTCAAGAGTTGAACTTGATTTATCACTGTGACCTGTTGTGCTGCCGTTAATAAAGTAAAGTAAAATTAATTTTTATAGCACTTTTCACAGACAGCAGTCACAAAGTGCTTCACAGCAGCAAATAACAAAAAAAAAAGGATAAAAAACAAAAGAAAATAATAATAGTAATAATATACACTATATATGTAAATGTGCAGAGGATGTCCATCACAGCCAAAGAACAAACAAATATAACGCTGGCCATGTAGGGCTCGAAAGGTCAGCACCAAGATTTTAAACTGGACCCGGTACACAACAGGGAGCCAGTGAACAGGTGTGATGTGGGACCTCCTGTTGGTGCTGGTCAACAGCCTCGCAGCTGAGTTTTGGACATACTGGAGACAAGTCAACTCTTTCTTGTTGAGACAAGTGAAGAGGCTGTTGCAGTAGTCTAGCCGCGAGGACACAAATGCATGAATAATCATTTCAAGCTCGCCTTTAGACACCATGGGCCTGAGCTTGGCGATATTGCGCAGCTGAAAGAAGCAGTTTTTAACCAGCTGCCTTGAATGATGATCTAGTGACATGGCTTCATCAAAGATCACTCCAAGATTCCTCAGTTTGGTTTTAGCTGAGAGGCTCAGATCACCTAAGTGCTGCTTAATAGTGGGGATGGCACTATCCTATCATATCACTATATGTAGTAAAAAGCAGAGTGCAAACTTTGCACAAGCTAGGAGAATCATTAGGTACATAAAAAAAAATTCATATCAATATTTAAATGAAACTCATTTGAAATATTGAAAGTCGTCTTAGTGTCTTCTTTTGTGGTTTACAAGCAAATGTCACATCTTGTAAAGTGAGAAACATCTCAGTTCCGGCACGCTAAACTTAGTCATCCATGCAGAAACACACACTAATTTGAATGCATCCATGGCTCCATTTGTTCATAATGCTTTTCTGGTTTTACTGTGTCAGTTAGCATTCCATTTGGGAAGTGTGTTATCATGCAGCTTTAATGAAGCTACACAAAAACACATAAGGAGGCAAAGAACAACATTCTGGGGAAACATTGCATATTTTAAATTATCACAAGTTGGCACAAAATACAAGCTAGCAGCAGCTTAGCTCCAAAAATATCTTTATTGGAATTTGTACTGTGCTTAAGTAACCAGTTTGAACTGAAGTACCCTGTATATGTGTGTGCTTTTGTCTGGCTGGAGATTCTCTGGAACAATGTACATTAACACAGGAAAAAGATTATCAGTTCTATTATTGTGAGCACGGAAGTTTGTATCCCCATCCGCCACACACAGCACAATGCTGGCTCAGTATAGCAACAAAGTCTCTGAGAACAAACACACACTTCTGCCAATACAACCAGCGCTACTTAAGCAGCTTAGGAGCAACCTTGAAAAAGCAGCCATTCACCGCACACTGAGAACACACTGAGAACACACTGAGAACACACTGAGAACACACTGCACAGGCCACTTTCTGCTGGTGTTTTCAGCAGCATGTTGGCCTGAAAGCAGGGTGGAGTTTAGTGAATGGCTGACGTATTTCATCTGAGTTTATCATTTCTAGAGTAGAGCCCTGTTAACCTTTTTGTCTTTACAATATACATTTATGGTATAAAACAGTTTGTTGTAGAAGGAGAATAAATACATTTGAATATTTAAATAATTTAGTTGACAAATTTACTACATGTTGTCACAGAGTGAGTATGGCCTTTTAATTTTTTAGTGAAATGATGGCCCAGTTTTTCATAACAATTCTAGAAATTTGTTAGGAACTATTTCAGTTTTTGGTTTGAGGTCAGGTTAAATTTAAATAAACAGATTTAGGTCACAGACTGCAGTAGTTAACTGATACAGAGAAATAGTCCAAATTCCCTCGCTAGACCAGGCTAAAACATGTTCTACTGTTTGTCTTTAATGTAGAAATGCCTGTGTTTGCATGGACCACTGTCCAGTGACCATATTACTAAAATTTATTTTGGCAATATGTTTTTCTATATAAGTTCATTTACAGAATTTTTTCTTTATGCCAGTTTGGTTCTTCGTCTCAAGGCACCATTTATGGAGGGTTTTTAAGCTTTAGCTCTGATCTGAAGAGCTAAATGGCCTTTCAAAATAAAATAAAACAACCCTTGGAGAGGACGGGGCATATGTATGATGTATCAACACATCACAACCTGAGGGAGGCACACACACACACACACACACACACACACACACACGCTTTGTCATCAGTGTTTCTTAAAACGTCCATTCCACTACAGTCTCTTTGAACTAAACTGTACTGAACTGAATTGAATTGGTTTTATTAGCATTTTACACATCACTTATACTACATGTTAAAGAGTCACTAATAATTATGTAATAAACATTGGTAGGTTCCTCTCTCAGACTTAACAAGTCATCTGTAATTATTATTATTATTAAGGAGTTCTTGTAGTAATTCATTATGTCTGCAGATGATGGACTGATGAATTGAAATAGCTAAATCCACAAAGCTGGAGGATAAACTAAAACTAAACTGAACTGAAAAGTGATCATGGCCTTGTTCACACTAATACAGATATGTTGCAGAACAACACTTTTTCTCTACATTTAAAATTTTTAATTAAAGTGCAGATTTTAAGCACTCCAGTCTACATGTATCCACGTACCATGGAAAACAGAGAGTTTGGGAAGCAGTGATGCCACACCTCAAGTCGTGCATTGTTCCTTTGTTTAAGAAGCACCCACCTAAAAACAGCAACATATAGTGTTTTTGGTTAGTACTAGCAATTATATCTTGACTTGACTTGGTATGTCTGCACCCCTTCACCAGCAGGGATGCATCTTCACCCACAGCATCCACAGTTTAATAATAATAATAATAATAATAAATAATAATTTTAATTTATTATTATTATTATTATTAGATATATGTCCAGGAAAATGTCTGTATTAGTGTAGGCAGGCCTATGACTATGTAAATCAATTCTTAATATTACCTTAACCTTTTAAGTCCTCGTGCGTCATTGGCGACACGTTTGGGCAAGCGCACTTTTGAATACCGTAAATATGTCACCGTTTATGCTATCAGAAAAAAATCCAATGGTTTCTGAAAGCTGAGGCGTTGCGCTTTACAGCCAATATGGTGTCATTACGGTAATTTCATTCGTGCCCCCCCAGGAATCCGCTGGATGAAATTACAGTAAAATTTATGGTAATTTATGGTATTTATGGTATAAATTACCGTAGGACATTTTCTTACCTTCTTGTAATCAAAATAAGAAAAAAAGACGAGGCGGACATTTTGAGGCTCAGGTCTTAAAGGGTTACGCCATTAATTCCAAGCCTGTGAAAGGATAGCTGATTAGAAGAAGGTAGCCTAAATTCTTCATGCTACACCCAGTGTAAATTTGAATTTTGAGACACTATTATTATTGCATAATACACCAGTTGCAACGTAGGGGTGGAACGAATAATCTGAAGAAGTAGCACTACGATACTTGGTAGGAAGCCAGAAAGGTCAACACTGTGTTAAACAAGATCTTTTTTGCAGGCCTTAAAATGTAATCAGTGAGAGCAAATTCTGTCTCTGATTAAACTGCTCACAACTTGTATACACATACAGCCTCGCAGTGTGTGAAGACAAAAAAGGTTATGGACTTAATATTAGATCATTATCTTCTGTGTGTCAGTCCTGTGGTTTTTACCTCTGCGGACACTGCGGTGAACTGCCCCATGAATCTGTTAGAGTACATACGCCTACTTGTACGTTCACGTCTTTAGAATGTGTGTGTGGTCGTTTGTGTGTGTGCCTCTTTTTTTTTTTTTTTAAATGAGTGTATTGTCAGATTTGTAAACAGGAAGTGTGAGGATGCATGCAGTCAGAGGACACGGAGCCATGGGATTTCCCACAGTGACAGAGCTGCTCAGCTGAATGAAGCCAGCCGCGAGTGGGTGGTGCGCGTGTGTTTCCTTTTACATGGGTGGGCTCATTTGTGGTCTATGTAAATTCTGGACAGCTGATAAACAGCGTGAGACCAACAGAGAGTTTAATTATCGCAGTGACACATTTTCATGAGTTTAATCTGATCTAATGTTGCAATCTGCAGAGACGAAGGCTTCTAGCACGTAGTCGCACATGCTAACTTCTGCAGTAAAGTATAATCAATCCATCCATCAGAGCAGGCCAAGCGGACTGGCTCTCATTTTTAATATGAGCCCAGTGTATTTGCTGCCATGTGGGGGGCATGTGACGGTGCAGTTGGTGGTATCAGAGCCTGTTTCCACATCTGTTACATTAGTGTGTGGAGGCAGGCGAAACAAATTAGGGTTCAGCAGTTGTCAGACAATACAGGGAGGGACTCCGAGCATCCCGAATTAGCTGCCATCCACACTGTCAAGGCAACTGGCCCTGGCAACTGGTCACTATTTTTCTTATGTTAAAAGTGAAAAAGCATATCTACAGTATCAGTCTCTACAGACCTTAAAACCCACAATGCTTCTGAAATGTGCAGTCTGTACATCGACTATCAACATATTTAATCTTTAATACGCTCTGTGGAAGTGAACTGCCCACTAACAGCTGCCACGTGAAGCAGAAGACAGGCAAGTGTTGCTGGCTCAAGCTTCACTGAGGCCCCAAGCAGAATTTAATTTCACCCTGTCAACCTGCTGCATTGTACAGCCTGACATTTCTGCTGTACGGTGCAGTATGACTTTGCGCACAATGCTGCTCGTTGCCGGCCCTGCTGTGAAGTGACTTTATTGGTACTGTCAAATAGAACAGAGGCACTACAACAGGCATGAAGCGCAACTCTGTAGAAGAAAATGGAATCTCCACCCTCTGGAGCAGTACTAGGTTTTCTGTTTAGTGATACACCACCCAGTAGATGAATGTATTAACAAAACAGGATATTGATGTTCACCAATTACACACTCATCTACATGAATATGCACAGATACATTTTTCCAATGTGGTCTATTAATACAGTCGGATGTGTTTGTAATGGAAAGTTTTAGTGTTTGTCTTTCTAAGTAATTTTTACGGTTAGAATTATTGTGGAAGAAATCAACATTTCAGGTCACAAACAGCAGGAATGTCTTTGTCTCTTGTAGAAATTTCACTTTAATAAATCACTCCATAGATTTAGGATTCTACTGCAATGCAGTATCAGGTCCATGGTGGAAAGTTGAAAAATGGTATCAGCAGCAGAACTAAAGATATTTATTCACACATTTTTTGTCAAAGCCCTTCCACCTATGCAGTACACCAACAGTTGGGGGTTGTTTTACCCTGGTAGAGACTCATGTAGCCTCTGGCCTCAACATGACATGAGAGGCAGGCTGCAGAGGTCTGGTAAGATCACTACTTTCTTACTCCACACCCTCACATTTAGTTTTTTTCTTTTTGTAGTCTTCAGCTCCACAATACTGGAGGACATTCACATCTCTCTCTAGTTTTTACAATTATATGGCTGCCCTGCCCAGCACACTATAATGTTTAACCCTCAAGCGACCGAGTGAGGTCATTTATGACCCTGTGCATATATTTTGTGTACCATTTTTCTAATTTTAATCAGAAAAAAGTTTCCTACCATGAATTTGTCGATCTATTTGTCCTGCATTTGTTTGTAGAATTTTGCAAGGATCGGGCGATCCCTGTGGCAAGTATAATCCAAACTTGTGCAGAGTCACTCATGACCCTGGGAAGATCTATGAGATTTTCGACATTATAGCTTCAGATGGTATTGTAATTCACCAACTCTTGGATAGGATGGTGGATAGATCCGGAAACAGGAGAGAGTGGGGAAGGACATGCGGTAAACGCCCGAGGTCGGAATCGAACCCGGGACAGCCGCTACCCCTCTGCACTTGGGTCACATGACATAACCATTAGGCTATCAGGGCACCCCATTTGCCAAATCTAATCATTATATTTTGCTGTTTTGCAGGGAAGCATGGCCAACAGACCTGGAATAGCAAGATTTACAGCTGCACAAGCCTTGATACTGATTGTTGACACCCACAGTGAGGATGGAAATAGCTCCACTGATGGTTCTATCGGTGTGTTTTGGCTCCTTTTTTGTAAAAAATAAAAAATCTAATTCCATACCTTATTACATTAGATGATGGACAAATATATTAGAGAGTTAAATAAATATGAAGAACCCTAAAACAATCATTTATATAGAAGCATTCCTATATAAAGTCAATGGGGTCATAAATAACAACACTCGGTCGCTTGAGGGTTAACATGGTGGAGTCCTCCTTGAACATTTGGTCTGTGTGGTCATGTTGGATGTAAACCTTAGTGCAGGTTTCAAGATGCGCACTCTTGATTCAGATTCAGATTAGCATACCGTAGCAACTCTATGTTTGAAATAAGATCACCAGTACAGTAGTATACTTTTTTTTTTTATCCTGAGACCTTTATGATTCACAAGTGGCGTTTCATTTCTTCGGGTACATTTGGAACATTTTTGAAGGTTACAACTGAGCAGTGTGGAAAATAAATGACTAAAAGCCCAGGTGTTCTTGCGTCGACAGGAGGGGGGGTTCTTTTCTCATTAAACGGTGAATCACGCCACACCATGATAACACTGTGACGCAAATAACATTTCATACTTTAGTGAATTCATTATTTAATTACCGAATGTGATCCGACAATCCTAATTAGCATTTTGCATCTGATTTTGTTCTGGGAGTCACTGATAATTACTGCATTGCATTGTTTTATACGCTGCACCTAAACGCAGCCCAGTGTATGCTGCTATCATGTAGGCTGCACAGAAGGAGTAAACAGTTTCTATAGGCTCGGGATATTTACAGTCATGTGTATTTATAGGCTACACAATACAGAATAAACATGCACTGTATGTGATTATGTATTTATGCAAACCATCAGCAACTATTGTAGACCACATGTAGATTTTCCATTTATCACGTTAACAGAGGGTCTTTTTTTCCATTAACCTACTAAACTAGAGCACACAGACTCTAATCTGTGTCCCCACTTCCTTTGGCTTTTAGTCTACAGCTTTTTCCATTGTGCACATTATTGTCACTCTGTTTCTATGTTTCTATGTTTCGTGGGGTTTCTTACTCTTACCTATTGTGTTTCAGGCCATGCCGTATTGTGCTTGGTTTTAAAGTTAAACATTATGCGCTCCATGATGTACGGGTCTGAGCAGTGTGGCGTGGGCGTGTTGCTCACTTGCCTTGTCTGTTTCTCTTCCTGTCTCTGTGAGTCGAGCTGCTCACAGAGGATCTCTCTACGGTTGGAAAACTTGCTTTCACATCTCTGTGGGCGAGAATGAGCAAGTGGTTTTCTCACAATAAATGCCTTTAAGATGATAGATTGACTCTTTACGTGTTAATTAGCGGACAAAAAAAATAAAACAGTTTAGCGCTTCCTAAAAGTGAAGCAGAAGTGAGGCAGGAAATGGTTGTATTGTGTACATGTCATGTTACACTTTTGACCAGTGAACACATGGAGCAGCTCTCAGAAGTGAGACAAACCTCTGCACTATTTATTTATTTTAAGGCTGAGAAAATCCAGTGTGCCTCTCAGTTGTCAGGTTGTATAAGTTTTTTCCTCATCTTTTTACATTAGTGATGGGGAAAATCATCATCAGGGGACATTTTCCTACAAAGAGCTTATATTCAGTCAGCTCTCAGCCCACACTGTGCTGCAGACTCACAGGTGGAGGGCCTTGAAGAGGTTTTGTTGGGCCTGTTAGGGAGTGAAACAGCTGTGGAACAGTTGATGTGTCATGGGGACGCAGGGAGTGGTAACCAACACAGCTCGACAAATACACGGGAGTATTGGCCTTGTAACACAAGTCCGATATTAAAGGCTGCAGCTAATGTTTGTTTTTATTGTTGTTAACATACAAAAATGTGGGATATTATGTCAGCCACCTTTAAAATATGAGTGTAACACAGTTTTATAATTGAATAAAATACTGAGTGACTCCTGTATGTGGTGATTTCTATCTGACATGATAGAAGCAGGGTTTACAGCACATTCTGCAATGTAAAAGTTACACATGGTGGGTTTCCTTTAACAAGGGCCAAATACAATTATTTGCTTTTTTTTTTTGTATGATATTATATATCATTATATATATATGATATATACATTGGGCATTATATGCAATTCGGCCAATAACATTTTTATATTTTATATTATATCTTTATAAGGGCTGCACAGTGGCTCAGTGGTTAGCACCGTCGCCTCACAGCTAGAAGATCCCCGGTTCGCATTAGGACGCCTGGGATCTTTCTGTGTGGAGTTTGCATGTTCTCCCTGTGCAGCTTGGGTTTTCACCAGGTTCTCCAGCTTCCTCCCACAGTCCTAAAACATGCTGAGGTTAATTGGTGATTCTAATTTGTCTGTAGGTGTGAATGAGAGTGTGCTTGGTTGTTTGTCTCTATGTGTAGCCCTGTAATAGACTGGAGACCTGTCCAGGGTGTCCCCTGCCTTCGCCCTAAGTTGGCTGGGATAGGCTCCAGCCACCCCCGACCCTGCAGAGGATTAAGCGGCGTACAGATAATGGATGGATGGATGGATTATATCTTTATACGTCATTATATAAAGGTTTTACCATATGGTGACACAATAAGTCTCAGTATCAAATATGATACCCATGGCATTATAGGGTTAAAATACTACGGATGAATAGGCAACAAATGTAAACTAATACACATCGTAATAAAACTTATCCAGTCAGTTACTTAGATTAAGACAAAACATTTTTGTATTAGAAAGTTTCTGAAATTTTATGTTTAAATAAAATAATAATAATAATCTAACCTTTATTGATCCCCCTGGGTTCCTTCCTTCTCTGCATTCATCCTATTCAAAGTTAACCTTAACTATACATACTAGGAGCAGTGGGCTGCCACGGTGCAGCACCCGGGGAGCAGTCAGGGGTTAAGGGCCTTGCTCAAGGGCCCACAGTGGTGGTGACTGGGACAAGTGGTCACTCTCACTTTCCCTCCTCAACCTCTTGCCAGTCCGGGGGCTCAAACCAGCGACCCACCGGTTACAAGTTCGCTTCACAAACCACTAATATTATTCATTATTATTATTAAATATGCAAATTAGATATCTGATTTAAAATGCACACATTTGCAAAATTTCCACAACTGAAATCATAAGACTGGATAAAGTCAGATTCATAATTCTTGTTTCATTGGAGACACGGTTTGTGTTTTTAGTAATAAATATGCCTGTAAATCAGGCTGTGAATGATTAATAAATATACTTACTTTAGTCTATTGTGTAATGTGCACAATAATCCACAATTTAGATCTTTATTTGTTGTCAGATTATAATTATATCACAATATTTATTAACTCGTTTTTTTTCTCACTCAACATGAGGCCCTGATAAACACAATATCACCACTGATGCAGGGGAGACTTACATTTTCACTCAGAGAAAAAAATTATACAGATAATATTTTTTGTGCCTGTATGTTTCTATAAAAGAAACTAACTATTCTA
>OMNN01079893.1:30874-70292 GCA_900302755.1 Chromis chromis | reverse complement strand
GACAGTAGGCGCTGCTCCAGCTGCCCGCTGATGAACATTCAACTGCGTGTAACTGCACATACCAGAGGCGCAGCTGACGCTATGCAAAACAAAACTGCTGCCTATTAATGGTACAGTTAAAGGTTAGAGATGCTTATATTTCTTCTTCTTCTTCAGGTCATTATTATTATCATTATTATTATTATTATTATTATTATTATTGTTGTTGTTGTTGTTATTGTTATTATTATTATTGTTGTTGTTGTTGTTGTTGTTGTTATTGTCGTTGTTGTTGTTATCATAATAATAATATTATGTGTTGACTTCTTAAGGATTATAATAAGGTTTATTTATTTAAATCTTTTCACATCTTGTGGCACTATGCATCTCATTTAAGTAGGTAAGGTTTTCATAGTGAATTAGCGAATGTCTGACATGGTTTTCTGTGTCTGGTGCTTTGTTTTTTTTCCTCTTTCCACAGTCTCCAGACCTATACAGTAAATGGGCGTACCACAACCTGCCAACAAAAGAGGACGTCAGTGTCCAGAGTATTAAGTCCAGTTTGACTTATCAGTTTTCCTGGAGACTTTAAACAAGTGGAAATAGGCAGGATGTAAGGAGGAAATGTCGGGGAGGGACATTAGTTTACAATCAGCAGTTTAATTTCTTACTCTTTACACCTTCCAATTAAAAGCTGAGTTTCCTGGTAATCAACACAATGCATATCTTTGGAATCTGGATGTCAATACTACAATGAAAAAGACTAGTCCTGCATATTATTGCCTTTGTACAAAAGATTTTTTTTGCTGCCTCTTTGCCTGACTGAACAAACACAGGCTGCATTGCTTCTTGGTCAGCGTCTGTTGATTTTCAGTTTGTACTGCACTGGAAACAATGCCGTCTGAATACTGTGCAACCATAGCGATCACAGAGAATGTAGATCCCCAAAGTGCTTGGTAAATGAAGCCACCAAAGTCCTTTTCATAGCCAGTGTGTTTCGTATTGCATATATTACATAATCATGAATATAGAAATACAAATGGCATACAATCCGGTGATTGTGTGCTTGAAGAAACATTAGGCCAAACATTAAATCCCAGCTGGATGCAGAGAACTCTGTCAGAATGCAAAGTTGACACTGTGGAGACTGTTGACTCACTCCCCCAAATAAATGACAACAGTCAAGCCTATAAGAGACCTCTCACTGTGACCTGTGAGGTTTTTCACTCCTGCTGACAGAGCGACAATTTCAGGGGTTTGTTCGCTCCCTGAGGCCAATCTCGAAAAACATCTAGCAGCAGGTGCTTTTTTTTATTTCCAGATCAAGCTATGAAATGGGTGGAGTCAAAAGGTAAGTAATTTACTTAACAGTGTTTGTGTGACTAAAGAAGACATGTAATTGATGCTAATACTGCTGACACTTTTAATTACATAGTGACAGCCAATTTGTAAACATGTTTTTTCTCACTTCAAATGACATTAAAGCTAATGGTTTCCTCTGATTATGTTCCAGAAATATCCTTCTGTACTCATTGTGCTGCTGCTATGCGATCCCACAGTATCTCTGCACTGGACTTCATTCTCAGAGTAAGTAATCTTCTGTACTGCAGGGCACACTTGCTGAGATAACAGTGACAGAGGAAGACAAAATAATGTCAACATTTCATTTTCAAAAAAACACTTTAACCTTGAAGTAACAAAATGACCAGTTCAGTGCATTGCTGCAGACATGAGTCATGTTAATTTAGCACTGTCTGTCAGCCCCAGCATACTCTCTATATTAATCATATCCCTTCTGGTTAGTTTGTACTTGTGACTGCGGTTCCTCTATGTTGAAGCAGTTTCCTTATGCTTGACTGTGCTGTGACTTATGCTCCTCTTGACATAGTGAATAATGTTTTCACTCATACATATGTAATGAGGTCTATGGAGCTCTGTTTCATATTGCAGGTGTTCCAGCTGACAGACTCTGCTAATTGATATTTATTGATATAAACCACCTGTATGATACATGTCTGTAATATATAACTGCATGGCCTCTTTTCCATTCGCCGTTTACATTAATTTGTGTGTTGACATTGCTGCTCTTATCTATATTTTATGACATGTATCCTGTATGTGGGTCTGTCTAGCAGAACTAGCATTGCTGGGTCATGGAGTCCAGCTGTGAGCATGGTATATAAAGTAATATATTCAAGAGTGCACCAGCAGTGTCAGCCCCGTGTCATTAGTTTGAACAGTGTCAGGTGTTTAATACAATGCTGACACCTGTTTTGGCAAATGGAAAAATGAAGAATGTGTTGTATGTAACTGTTTATTCAAACTTGATAAAGACCTTTAACATCCTGTCCAGATGTGTAAAACCAGGCAAATCTAGAGCTTAACTGTTAAAGAGGAAAGCACAAACAGTCAGAGATAGTCTAATATTTATTCAAGGCAGTGGTGCAGCTTTCCAAACACTGAGCTTTTATTCCCTCCACACAAGACACACACAGACACACATGCATACTTTGACTACTAACAGGCTGCTTTCTCTTTCCGTCTTGCAGCTGTGAGATTTTCATCTCAAGTTGGTATTCATATGGAGCAGCAGTCCATGTGTCCTCAGATCAGAATTGGGGAGGATCATTTCCCAGGTGAATTCACAAAATATTATGTAAAATATTACAGTACAACCTAAAAATACAAAAAGGATACTAAATATTTACAGCAAAAATATAGCCTAAAAAGTAATATAGTAATATTCTTGATAGAGAAACTATATAAAAACTATAGCCCACATTGTGTACTTTGTATGGTGCATTAAAAAAACAAACAAACAACTTTGTTGTGAAAATGTCTGTAATTATACATAACATATCTCTTATTTACCAAAGAAACCTACTGTATGTAAAATTACAGAACCAACACTTTGTTACTAATTGTACTGTAATAAACTATAACAGTGTCTTCTATTAAATAAAAGGACATATTAGTTAAAAATGTATGTTTTTTTTTTTAAACTTCAAAAAAATTAGATTTTATGATTATTCACAACTTTTTTTAACATTAGGCATATAAACTCTTTAAACTGTTTTTCTAATTTATTGATAATTTCATGTATTAAAAAAATACTGAGAAAAAGAAATCTGTAATTTTATAGATTTTTTAACAGTTTATATGGATGAGTGACAAATTAAATGAAAACCCTGCATAAATTATTCTAATAAGGTGTTGGACCACCATCCAAACTGCTGCAATCTGCCTCGGCATTGATTCTCCAAGTCTCTGGAACTTTACTGGAGGGATGAACATTTGGTGTTTTGGTGATAGTGGTGAAGAGCGCAAAATCTCCCAGAGGTGTTCAGTTAGGTTGAGATCTGGTAAGTGCGAAGGCCAAAGCATATGACTTCTATCATTTTTATACTCATTGAATCAATCAGTGACCCCTTGTGTCCAGTGGATGGAGGTATTGTCGTGCTAACCACTGCCATCAGGATGGAAATAATTCATCATAGGATAAAGGTCAAAACAACTTTGTTTAGATTTGCAGTCACCGTTCTGTCTAAGGGGACAAGTTGACCCAACCCAGCCCTGCAAAATACCCCCCACAGCATAACACAGTCACTGAATCTCCTCTCTGTAGGGGTCAATAGTTCAGGCTTTTCTTTAATTCGTCACCCGTCTGTATACGTCTGATATTTGCTTCCCAACACTTTCCCTGTAAAGAGAAATTATTACAGGAACACTTGAGCAGCATAATAGAAAAAATAAAAGATGTCGCCTGTGGGTTTTTTGTCATGCAGAAGAATCAAATCAACATCCTGAGGGATTACTGCAAGCCCTCGGAGATGATTTTGTGTTTAACCACTCTTGTGCCCCTGTACCCTCAGGATTTTATATTATGTCCCAGTTCCACATCGCTGAGCTGGCAAGAAGGGGCACTGTCAAAAAGGTTGCTGGACCATCTCCTCAGGTTGTTGCTTATCAAATAGGGCCAGCTTTCAACTTCCGAATCAACACAAGGTGAGTCACAGTGTATGAGTGAACACCGACACCTAGTGGCTGAGCTCGTCTAACACTGTTTACCCTGTCCATGGTCCTGAACATCAAAGTCTGGCTTTATTTGCACCATCAGATTCATTATGTAGCACAACTTAAAAAGATAATGCACAGATGAGATATTTTTTCATAGTAAAACTGAGGTTTCACAATCACACTTGATTTATTAACAGTCCATCTTTTATGTTTCAGATCAGCTTATCCACTGGGACTGCCGGAGGAGTTTGCATTTGTGGCAGTGCTTCGCATGAGTGGCAACACCATAAATAAAAACTGGAATATCTGGCAAATGCAGGATGTGAATGGAGATGAGCAGCTGGCTGTCAGACTCAACGGGAAGTTGAGGTCTTTGGAGTTTACCTTCACTGCACTGAACACCGGGAGGCAGACTGTTGTTTTTGGCCCCCTGCCTTTTCTTTTCAATGACCAGTGGCACAGAGTGTTACTGGACATCAGGAGGCACCATGTGGCCCTTTTCATGGACTGTGTCTTGATTGGTTCTCAGAATATTCCACCCAGGAGAAAAGTCAGTCTGGATGGCTTCACGTTGATAGGAAAGCTCAAGGATAACCCTGTGGTCGCAATTCCGGTACGTTTGTTGTCGCACTGAGTGTGAACAGTGGAGGTGGAGAAAAAGTTTCACAAGCACTAATATAAACTGGATTATTTGCTATTTTTTAATTCATGAGATTAGATATTTATTATTCCACTACAGCCTACTTTCTTCTTTACAAAAATGTTTCTGATGCCTTAAAGTTTAGGCTGCATCCAAAACGTAGAATTTGTTCTTGAATGTGACATAAATGACATGTTTTTTGACTAACATATGATTATTTCATTACTTATCATTTTTAAGAGTGTAAAAAAAATCCTTATATTTAATGAAAGCCTCACATCCCATTTGTGTTGCTTTATGATCCTCCATGTTATAATGCCTAATTGCAACAGTAATGTAGTGTGAAACTACCAGTTTTGGGATTCTCTTAATTTTGATTAGCATAATACTAGATCCTTGCTTCACCTATACTCTGAGGACTTTCTCCTTGTAGTAGGTTTCCTTAGGAGCGCCACTGGCATGCACAACTTTGGGAATCCCAGAGTTTTCTCACCAGCCTGTTTGGTTTGTCTATGGAAGTCCAGTAGTTTAAGTCTGCTGTCCCTTCAGGCTTTACAAATATGTTGCAGGTTGTGGTGAAGAGCACGAGCTGTGCACAGGCTAAATCGCCCTGCAGTGCCACAGCCTACAGCTCAGGTACATGGTTTCTACGTAGTCAGACGCATGTGTGCCTTTGTTGTGCGCAATTACGCACAAAACTATAAATGTGCGTAATTTGCGTGCGTACTTGCCGATATTATAACTCCAAGCGCTACATGCGTGTAAACCCCATAGTGATGTTCCAGTAATGAGTCCCACGTTGTAACTAATTCATTGTGCAAACAAAGTACTTTATGCTGTTAAACGTAGTTATGCCTTTTATCTTTTGCTACAGACTGAGGCTAGATTGTTAATGGAGTCAGCCTCTTGCCTTGGGATGCAGCGCCGTTGGAGGACTGTAGAGCTTTAACATACAACGTTTTCCCGGAATAGGGAGCAACGCGGCACCTCTGTTATGCTGCTATTGTGCTATTGTAATATTTTTCTTTGTTTATTTGTAAAGTTTGAACTCCACTCAATGCTGATTCACTGCGATGTGACGCGAGCCCAGACAGAGTCATGTCACGACCTCCCAGTCAGAACATCGGTAAGAATGGAAACAACATAATGACACACAGGTAGTAGTTTTATATGTCTGCCTATTTGTTAAAAATATACACCTTCTGCTGAGCTAGACAAGACTGAGTTATGGAGAGGGAAATAAAATCCACAATAAACATGAACTTTGTGTGCGTAAAAATCATCCACAATGCCTGTGCGTAATCGGACAATCACTAAATTTTATCTTTGTTCCTGATATTTTTGCCATATTGTCGTCCTCTCAAGCCATTATTGATGATTGAAGTACAAAGTTAATTAATCAAATCAAAAAAATTGCTTGAGTAAAATCATTTTGGGTGATAGCAGAGGTTAAATAACCCGCTGTCCCTGCCTATTGGTGGTGCCTGCAGTGTGGCCCCTCCCCACGGTGTCCCCCTACAAGCCCTCCAATCCCTTCCTGCAGCCAGTCATTGTATGAATAAACATGAGCCCCTGATAGCTATGGGACCTCGGACGGTCTAGATAGCTGAGGCGGATTCAGTTGGGTTGTTTGGCTGGGGGCTCCTTCAACCCAACAAACCCCAGAGAAAGGACTACAACTTTTACCTTTCCTGCACACGGGGAGATCATGGCAGGGGCCCCTGGCGTTAAAGGGCCTTTTCTGGTGTTGCTCCTGCAGCTTGTCCTGATTTGCTCCTCTCAAGTAAGACTTCTGTTTTTCTCTTTCTCTGTTCTTTGTATTTGTGTGTCTAGACTGATGTGACGGAGGTGCAGGTGAGTGAGTCTCCTGGTGATTGTGTTGAATAATAAGATCATTTTGCCTTCAACCGTGGTGAGATGCTCTGATTATTTTATTCTGTAAATATATGGATCATCTGTCTTAGAAAAAAAAAATAGAATATGCAACATTTGTGTGGGGTTTCCTCTTTAAACCTTTTCTTTTGCAATGTGCGGTCTAATGTAGATAAAATTGAAGCAGAAATCCTCTCAGTACACTGTAAGCACTTCAGCGTTACAGAGATAGTTTTGTAGGGAGAAATAATAAGGCGGTGCACCTGCTCTCATTTTTTCATATTCTCTGTGTAGCAGTACATCAGGATAAGAAAGGAACAAATGGGCAGGAATTTCAGCAAATATTTTCTCATCACATTACTATTATTATTATGTTACACAGAGGAACAATGGGACCCCTGGCCCTACTGGACCTGCAGGTGTCCCAGGAATTGATGGCATCGCTGTAAGTCTTTAATCCATATAATTTGCCAGATACTTTGCAAATAGCTCCCTATTTTCTCCTCTTTATGCACTGAATCTCTTTTGTTTCAGGGGGACAGGGGAGAAGATGGCGAGGATGGTCTTCCTGTAACTATTACATTTAAAACTTTAAAATATGTTTTTGCATTGCTTTTCATTGTTTTCTGTGAATGATGTATGTGTGTGAAATCTTTTGGGTTTAGGGACCTGACGGAGATGGAGGTAAACCTGGCTCATCAGGATTACCTGGAATTCCTGGAAACGATGTGAGTACTCTGTGTTTTATATTATATATAGATGATGTTGACTTTGATGAGGTCGACGTGCAATCCTTAAACCAGCAATAGGGGTGGATCCAAAAAGTGTGATCCTCCCACCATAAAGGTTATGTTTGCACAAACTAGTCTTGCACAGTGCCCAATGAAATTTCAGATGTAACGGGGGATCTTGGAGAAATGTTGGCAAAAATGTGAGGAATTTATTAAACAGGATGAACAAATCCACATTTCCTCTGACCCGAGTCTAATTAACTGTGGGTCATTTCAGAGTTTAGAGTGGGTTAGGAAAACATTCAAACATAATACTGGTGTTACTAATAGACTGAGAAAAGGGGCTTTATTTAAGAGTTAGTTTTATAGAATCAGTTTATTTAATTCAAAATTCAAAATTGAAATATATTCTTTTATATATGATGACTCATTGCCTGTATAGTCAATACAGCTACCAGGATCCTAAAAACAATAGGAGCTTTGTTGGCTGGTCACTGTTGGTATCTCCTGTTGAGAATCCTCAAAACAGTGTGGAATGATTTCTTTCAGTGCACTTGTTTGAAATGACCCACAGGAATGTTGCTCTCTGCTTGGTTTGCAGTCTGAGAGTTTTGCCCTCTGCCTTGCTGCTGTCTTTTTCTGTGTGCCTGTTAAGTTGAACACGTTCTTGTGGATGACATGTTCACGAACACATCTTTTATTTCAATGTGACTGATGAAGGTGAAGAAGCAGCCATGCAGTATGTACTGAAACACTTTAAAGGAGTGGGTTGTAGTGAAGTTAATCCCATTTATGAATAGGCAGGATTCCTCCCACACAAGTATAATTGTGCTACGATGATGAAACATATGGAGATTTGGAATTTAGAAATATTGACAATAGTTAACTTGAACATGTTATTGTAAAATGAAAATATCTAGGTGCAGATTTGTTTCAAGATTTGTTATGATGTGCTAATTTAGCTGGATGTCCATTCTCTGCAGGGTCTGACCGGCCCCATTGGAGATCTTGGGCCCGACGGTCCCCCCGGACAGAAAGTGAGTGACTAATGAGCCTTTGCTTTTCCTGCTTCAGAGATTGTCAGTGAAATAGTGCCAAGCTGCTGTCCAGTCTTTTGGCATGGCAGCAAGAACCGCAGTGCATAAACCAATTCCTCATGACAAATGAGACTTAATCCTGCAAGTCTTCTCTGTAATCTCCGTGGGGCATGAAGCCCCAACATCGGTCCTCATTAGGCTAAACATTGCTGGGTCAAGTGTGCCCAGCTCAGTCATGTGATGAGCTGGAGGAATGTTAATTCGGACCGTCTGCAGGCTCACACAGCTCTATGTTACCTGAAAACAGCATTTCAGTATATGTCTCAATGCCTGTTTATATCTGTTCTTTAGGGTGAACCTGGAAAACCTGGACCTCGTGGAACAGCTGTGAGTAGCATTTCCTCTTTAACCCTGTCAATCCAAGGATCAGATCAACCATGACTATCTGGAAATCACATAATCTAGAAGCTGTTTACATTTTAATGTTTAAGTCTGTATTGTCTTATGCACACCAGCTTCAATATATCACACTGAATCATACTCTGCATATTTCTTTAGGGTGTTGGGCCAGATGGACCCCCTGTAAGTAATTTGCATACACAATCAGTACCATAGAGTCACTGTACTTTTTAAAGTTTAGTATTATTTGGTCTTTATCCAAGTTGTGTTAATAATGTTGAATCCCTGAAATGTGGCTTTTAACAGGGGCCACCGGGACCTGGAGGACTTCCGGGCGAAGTGGGAAAAGGTGGACCACCTGTGAGTAGAGGCAGAGAAATGGACTCTTGTTGTGTTTTAAATTAGGTCAGCAGGCTAGAAAATACTCTACAGCATTAAATAATACAAGCAGGAGCACTGATGTGGTGCTGAGCTACCAGTGGCCAATGACAGAACAGATGTGATTATTTTCATGTGCTGGTGGTGATAATAAGAAATTGACAGTCAGTCCAAGCTGAAGTGGCAAGACTGTTAGGTGAGGTGCAGCTATATTCGTTGGACAAACTGTTGGTGTCATTGAAAACTGTCTACAGATGATTTAAAGTATCCTCCACAATTGAAAAGTAATTAATTAATAAGTAATTAATTAAATATAATTAAGGTAAACAAGATGAGATTTTATATCTAATACCGGCCAAAAATATGACAAAACACATTTGTACACACATAAACACACAGTTACATTGTGCACTATACACTAATGATATAATTAAAAATTACAATTTATTACAAACTCAGTGTTTTAATATTTTCTTGTCATACTGGAGATGGATTCAGCATTTTTTTAAACATTCTAACAAAACTGAAAAAACAATTTAAGGCTTGAAAATCGATTCAAAATATATTTGAAAAATCAGCAACTTATTATAATAAATTACAATTAGGGTCATTGTTACTATACCAGAATTAATTGCACATTTAAGTGGTCAACCATGCTGCAGTTTATTCAACTGAAATGACTCTATCGTTTACTGAAGTGCTGAATACATTTACCCACTGAAAGTATTTATCAGAAAATAATAGTTTAAATTGTTGAGCATCAAAATTCTGGTGGTGCAAAAACTGCATTCATAGTTTTAAAGTGGCCCAGAGATAGTGATGGATGTTTTAAAAGGAAAATCACATTGTAAACTACTATTGCATGATTTTATTTAGTAGCTGTCCATCTGACGAACCTCCCAGATAAATATTGTTTTACACTCATCTCTTTTATTGTGCATTCAGCTTCCTTGTGTAGGTTTTTGACACATTTATGTCTCTTTTTTACAGGGGTCCATGGGTGTTAGAGGGCCACAGGGACCTCGTGGACCGACAGGGCCCAGGGTAAGGGACAAAACTTTAGCTGGCATCTGGCAAGATTTGCAAGCGATTACGTCTGACCTCATATTTTACGAGAGAACTATTAGGGATGCTGCCGATGTGCCCTTCTTTTAACGTTTTACAAGCTTCTCCAAACCATCATGATGTTGATACCTTGAAATACGAAAATGTTAGCTTGTATTTTCTCTCAATTTCAGGGTGCAGCTGGAATGCTCGGCAGTGCCGACCTGGTAAAGCATTGTTTTCTGCAATTCATCAATGAATTTTTTGGTGTAGTTTTGTTTTGCGCAAGATGTTAAGAATACTTTCTTACTTTTGTTTTTGTTGTTTAGTGTCCAAACTCTTGTCCTCCTGGGATGACTGGACATCCTGGTCTTCCTGGCATGAAGGTGAACTGAAGACTGCTCTTTGTTGCTCTGAAATCATGTCAGTGTCTCCAAATATAGTGTGTTTAATTTGTGCTTCTTTTATTCTCTGGATGTTTCCAGGGCCACAAAGGTGTAAAGGGTGAAGCAGGAGAACCTGGGAAGCAAGGGCACAAGGTAAAATATGTTATATTTAGGGAAACAAATCATCATTCGTTAACTCATAGTCAAGTACTGCTAGTCTTGTGAAATGGTATATACATCAACAAAGTGAATTTACACTCCTAAAACTGCATAAACAATTACTCGGAAACATAAATCTTCCTCCCACAACTGTCGCGCATGCCAGGATGTTCCACATCAGAAATAACATGCATGACTTGGAATGAATTCTCGACACCTTTGAAACAAGTATTATTCGTGCTGCTCTATTTCAAGAGGAAATGATACAAGCTTGTGTGTAATTCCTCTGACTCCTTGTAATTCACAGAGGATGATTTATTTGAAATGATGTTCAAGCACAACTGCCCTCTCCCTGTAATGTGTCCATGCACTATATAAATGGAAATGAGTCTGGGCCTATCTCCCTTTATCACCCCATGCCAGGATATGATTTACTGTCAGTCTGCCCTCCGTCCCTGAGAATGATTTTCTCCTTCACTGAAAGTTTCATTTGAGGGGCCTTTTGCCTGCCTTCCATTCACAGATCCATTCACATATCTTCTATAGGAAGGTGTTTACAGTTAACAATAGAATAATAATAATAATAATAGAATACCTGGATGTTGTGCTGGGGTTTCCATGATGTTCACAATGAATATGAAAATGTAAAATAAGTGTGTGTTGTGTTTACGTAGAAGATTGTGCACTGGCATATGGTTGTCAAAAAGATTTTGTTGCCCAGTTACATACAAAAACATGCAATACTTCACGGGCGGCTGGGGCTCAGGTGGTAGAGCAGGTTGTCCTCTAACCACTCAATCCCTGGTCCCTCTACATGCTGAAGTGTCTTTGGGCAAGACACTGAACCTGAAGTTGGTGGGTGGGCACCTTGTATGGCAGCTCTACCACTATAAAAGTGCTATGTAAGTGCAGATCATTTACCATTTACTTTGTATTAAAAGTGAACAGAAACAACGTCCCACGTACATGTGACATTAGCTCTGATCAACACTCATCTTTCATTCACATTTTCCTGTAATTCCACACTACATGTACAGTAATATTAGCACTAGTCTTTCAGTCACTTCAAAATCTATGCAAACAAACAAAGATAGGAAGATTTATTTGTTATTTTATTTCTATCAAACAACCAGAAATTGAGGCCTTTTCCTTTAAAGGTTCAGCAGTGTCTGGCATCTTCCTCTTTTTGAAAAGTAAAAACATTGTCCTAACAGAAGAATAATGTTCTGAATATTTCATCAGACAGCAGATGAACAAGCAGTATTAAGGTTACGTTCGCTTTACTTTCTTGCTCTATGACGTAAACAAATGCCGACTCGCTCCACTGCAATCATTTCCGCTCGTTATTTAACGTTTGGTTATCATGTTTGTATTGTTCAATTGTGTTAATTGCCCGTTCTACCAGGCTACATTTGTTTAAAAGAAAGAAATTGCCTTTTTAACAGCGGAAAATGTGTGCAGCTGCAGACCTCAACCACTATCCGTCTTAATGGATATGCTTCCGAGGGTCTACCACAGAGGCAGCATATAAATTATTTGTAATTTGAGAAGCTGGAGAACGGTTATTTGGAGTTAAATGCTCGCCTGCTTTTGCCCCCTTGCAATCCATTAAACAGTGGGTATTAAACACTTTGCAGAATGACTGCCTCATTTTCTAATTAACACACAGCAGATAAGAGCAGCATCCATTTATAATATTTCTGCAAAAAAAAAGAGGCAGTGATGGGGTGCCAGACGCATCATGTGTTTGGATATGGCCTCTACTCCTAATGTGGTTAAATTTGCTGTTTGTTGTGTCATCTGATTGAATTTGTGCTGGTTTTCTGCTATTGTTGTTTCTTTTTAATTTGCTCAGGGCGAGGAGGGAGACCAGGGAAGTCTGGGGGAGGTCGGATCTCAAGGGCCAATGGTTAGTTACTGCTCTTAATACATGAGTGTTTAAATGTGCAGTTTGTTTTTTTTCTGTGTCAGGTTCTGTTTTTCTGCTCTCTGATGCACCTGCTGGATCTGCCTGTTATTTCAGGGCCCTCAGGGAATTCGTGGAGCCACAGGAATGATGGGCCCCAAGGGAGAGATGGTTAGTGTTGACAATATACAAAATACAGGGTGAATTCCATTATAATTGTCAGTCTTTAAAGAAATATACCAATAATTAATGCTTACATTGTTTTCTGGCAGGGAGCTCGAGGTCCTGATGGAGATCCAGGTCCCGAGGGTGTCGCAGGGGCAACTGTAAGTTTGTCCCTTAATACAAATGCAGTTTGCAGCAAATGTGACATGTATGACTCGTATATGATTCAATGCTTTATTTCAGGGGGATCAAGGCCAGAGAGGCGTGATGGGCGAGCCTGGGCCTAGAGGTGAAACGGTTAGTGGACACCTCATCATCACAGACATAAAATAATAATCACTTGTTTGTGTGGCTATTATGAATGGATTAAATGATTTGTTGCTTTGTTCTTCAGGGTGTTCAAGGGCCAAGAGGAATCACAGGCCTTCCAGGTCCCAAAGGAGAGGCTGTGAGTGTTTGGTCAATGATGACGAATAATCCGATAACTGTCAGATACATTGTCTGCAAACAATGCCTTTTATTTTCTTTCTATTTATCACCAGGGCCTACCAGGTGTGGATGGTCGTGAGGGTATTCCTGGGATGCCGGGAGCAAAGGTAAAGCACTAACTGTATTACTTGATAACTTTAATGTTCTACTGTATTTTGTGATATTTTTAAAGACATAAACAAGACCTGGCTGCATTGCTGTTAGGAGCAGGAGTAGCTTCATTTTTGCTCTGCCTGTTTCCCTGCAGGGAGGTATTGGGAAGGCAGGCGTTCCTGGAGAGGTTGGACTTCAGGGGCTTCCTGTGAGTATGACCTTTGACCCCAAACTGTCACGATTGGAATGCACCTGAGTAAACTCCTCAGGAGCACTTTAAAGCAGAATAAGTCATGCATGCTGCAGTACAATACTCATCTCCACAAGCAGCAGTCAGAATAATGTTTTAGCTTCATGTATTTTATAATATATAATAAAGCTGACCTATTTTGTGTGGGTTTACCTTTCAGGCAAACAGCTACTAAGTTCCATCACATAATAATAAAGATTATAATATTATACAGTACAAACACAGCAGGCAGTGCTGTGAGATTGTGATGACTGTCTTCTTCAGGCAGAAGTGTGAGAACAAAGTTTCTCCAGTCCTCTCATCATTGATTTGTCTCATGAAAGGCACTAATGAGAAACAGTTGGCAGGTTATGGCAGCCTTGTGAAAGATTTTGCAGATGTAAAAGTTGTCACCTGTTTCAAATACAAAGAGTGCTTTTATTACCTGAAGCTTTTTGGGGTCAAAAGCGCTAACAAATGTATTTTCATCCACAAAACCTGCCTTTATCCTCCAGTGTTTCTGACAGTGAGGTGCGTTATATTTTAGAAATGACATTTGCTGCTAGAAATATTTCTCCTTTATTGGATTATCTTTTTTTTTTTTTTTTTAAGTCATTGTTGTATCTAAAGATGTGTTCTCTGTTTTTAGGGTTTACCTGGTGCACCTGGACCAAAAGGCCTTGGTGGCCCAAAGGTTGTCTGCTTGATCAATTGTTAAAAGTTTTCCATTGTCTCTAGAATTCATTGTTTTTTCTCTTAAATTGTTAAAAATCTGAATGGCAGTTTGATTGTTTCTTTACAGGGAGATGCAGGTCAGGGAGGTCTCCCTGGAACAATAGGATCTGCTGGCAAACCAGTAAGTATGAGCAGAACATGTTGAAACACTGATATTGTTTTTGTTGTTGTTGTGTCACTGTGCCATTTCATTTCATCGTCACACCACAGGGTGAGCGTGGAGAACAGGGAGAGGTGGGACCTGTTGGACCCATTGGCGAGCCTGTGAGTGTTTCAACTAGCTGGATTTCTGTTGTCTTTGTTTTATTCATGGTTAAACTGTAACTTCCAACTTTACTTCTCTTTACTTTCTTATTATTTATTTTCCTTTCTACAGGGAGATGTAGGAGAGCAAGGCCCTGTAGGTCCAGCTGGCAAGCCAGGAGCCCGGGTAAGTTATAAACACAAGAGCTGTAAAATGAAATGAAATTTAGATTTTAACTGATCCCTTTTGATTTGAAAAATGTTGGTTTTTTTGCTTTTCTTTGAAAGTATATCCTTTAAAAAACCTCAGCAGCCAGTGTATATCCAAGAATCACTGGTAGTAATGAATAGTAAAATTGCTAGAGAATACATCCACAAAAAGAGGCATCAAAAAATAATTGTGACTTGCATTTTTGATATGTTAAAAGAAAAAATCTAAAAAGAGGGAAACCTCATAGTCTATAGTCCTGCCTGTTGTTTCAGTGGAATGTCTCAGAGAATAGACTGAGGCTGGATCTCACATGAGGTCTATTTTCACAGTAAGGGGAGACTAAGCAGCAGCCTGAAAGAGCTCTCTGTTCTCCTGGCATTCCTCAGACACTTGGTCAGCGATCAAAGACAGAGTGGCACACACAAACATGCCTGAGAGAATAAGCAGAAATGCTAAGTTTTTTTTAAAGTTAATTATGAGAAAAGAGTGTGGATATGCTCTGATATGCAACATATGATTTTATGATTTTTAACTGGTGTTTAAATCATGAGCAGTTTCAACGTCTTGGGCCTTAAAAAATAATGTTTAATTAGTCTAAAGGTTGCTCAAGACATCTTAACCCTACCTGTATGTTTCTACTCATCAGGTGTGCATGTATTTGTGTTACAGGGACCCAAAGGTGACCCCGGCCTTCCTGGCCTCCCAGGTCCTCCTGGTCTGCCTGGAGTAAAGGGAGACAGGGTAAGAAAACCACACATTCCTATTAAAAAACATTTTCAGATTTACGACTATTGTCGAAAAAAGCAAGACTGAGATCAATGCTCAACAACAAACAGCTGATCAGCTCCCTCTAGTGTACAAAAATCACATATTCTGTACATCTGTATTCTGCAAGCCATCATGTAATGATCATTTAATTAGGTAACACATCGGTTTTGTTAATTTCAGGGAGAACGTGGAGAAGCTGGACCCAAAGGAGAGCAAGTATGCAATCCTGATGCTATATAAATTCTGTCTTAATAGCAAAATAATGCATTTAAATAACAAGTGGGTTTCTTTGCATAAATTATTTACAGACTGTGTTTTCATAGGGAGAACAAGGTGATGAAGGAAATCCTGGAGACAAAGGCGACGTTGTAAGATTTTACCTTAACAGTATTAATTTCAGTTCAGTTCAGTTCAGAAAACTTTATTTAACTTATTGTAAAGTCTTATCAGAGTGAATCTGCAAATGTTTTCCTCCTCTGTGTTTTATCAATATGTCATAGGGTGAAGCAGGAGAACCTGGATCTAAAGGAGAGGTAAGTTCAAACACACTGTTTTAGCCTATCGGTTCTGTTGTGTCAGATCACTCAGAAAGGGCTGCAGTTTTGTAATATTTATCCGGCATTACATTTCTTTTCTGTCTAGACTGGTAACCCTGGTGAGCCTGGCAGAAGAGGTCCTGAGGGGAGTCGAGGGCAGCCTGGCATTGAAGGGCCTCCTGGCACACCTGGACCACGGGGCATGCAGGGGAACAGGGGTCCACCTGGAGTAAGAGGGACCCAGGGTCCTGCGGTAGGTCAAAGAGTAAACACTTACTTCAAAGCAAAAGTTTAGAGAATGTGTATGAGGATGAAAAAAAAGGGAGTAAAGAAACAAACTAAGTCAGCACCTTGACCAAGATTCTGACATACAGACAATAAAAAGATAAATAAAATAATGGAATCCTCTCATGAAACCTGAGATTTGATCACAACTGAAATTTGATCACAGTCTTCAGCTGTGATTTGTTCTGTCCACTCAGTACTTTCTAATATGATTAAGTGTTTGTCTAGTTTCTGCATAGTCAGTGCATCACTGACCGCGGGGTTAGTTGTTATATTCATATTAAAGCCACATAAATGGAAAACGACTATTTGCCCGTGCAAGCAAATTTTCCTAATATGCAGTATACAGTTTAACAGCACATCCCACAGTTTGCACACCACGCATTTTCTTGCATTTTCACTTCAAATCACAACTTTTAGTGCATCAGTTTCAGTGTGTATGTATGAGAACGTTACTCTGTGCCAGCTTGTAAAAACAAAAGTTCTTCTCAAAAATTAGCCATGACAGTGTTTTTAGTTTTAAACCTGCTCTGGCACTTAAATCTGCCCAATCCTTTTGTATTTTTCTAACTGATATCACTTTGCAGTTCTGAATAAAACCTCCCTGTGTACTGTACAGGCATCACTGCATATTTCACCTTTAAACAAATTCACAGGTCTTCTCCTAAAGATCATCTAGTACTTATCTTTCCAATGTCTAGCTAGTTAGGGTCAATTCTCATAAAAATATAGGGCACATTATTTGCAGTACTTCTTCTGTAACTCTACAAAACATTTTTAAACTCTCTCTCTGGATTAAACTCATAAAAACTCATCTCTGTGTATCAAAGTTACATATTTACAAGATTTCCATGATAATACTCACTTTTTTTGTTATAAAATGGCTTTGATGTATCTCAACTATACTGCTGCTTTCCCTAAAATGTGCAGATCTAATAAATCCCCACCTCTATCTCCATTAGGCCTGCCTACTTACTGCAGCTCGAGCACACCTGCTAACCTACAGCGCTGCTCAAACGCTGTAAAACTACTCTATGCTACACAACAGCAAGTTTTTAGTAATTCGGCCATACATGTTTGAACCGAAAACTGATCCTGAAAAAGTTACGCATTTAACTTTGGGAGTGTTATTGAAAGGGTGCAGTTTTGAGGTAGAAATGCTCAGCAATGGCACTGACTGCTTATTTCACTCATGATGCATCTTCTAGCATATTAAAACTCCATATGGACACGTTAACAAGGTAAAAAAACAAACTTACCAGAGAGACCATTGTTCTCTCTGGGATTAATAATTCTCCCTGCACACTTTGATCTTCATTATTTTGATGGCCTTCATAGATTTTTAAATTCTAACACACACAAATATTTTAAAACAGCAGGGAATACGACAGGGTATAAAAACAAGATGTTTTGGAAATGTTGAGATTTTAAAGGTTTTGAACCCCCAAATGCTTCAGCAGATGTGAACTGAATCTCCACTCCAGCATCCCTGCAGAGAAAGCATAGAAAAAGAATGTTTTCTTATCGAGATCAATAAAACACTAACTCAAATTCAGCACCCGTATTTTTGTGAGAAGAAGCCATTGTATCTCCAAAATGTTAACTTTTCAAGAGAAGGAGAGAAAGGAGGAGAAAATAAGCTTCATTTTTTTTTTTTTTTAGCTTTACCACTGTGCACTTTCAGTTTATTAAATGTATTTTATAAGCCAGTAAATACTAAGATTTTCTCCACCCGAAGACAACCAAATAATCTTTCAATTAAAGCAAGTCAGTAAAATAGTCCTGTGGAGTCTTTATGTAACTGTTTCATACAGTGTCATGAAATCTATTAAGTCATCTTTTTCCTTCCAGGGTAAAGAGCCGAGTGATCAGCACATCAAACAAGTTTGCATGCGAGTCATGCAAGGTAAGAACAGATAGGCCTTTGACCCCATTTATCATTCCCTTGTGCCTCATTTCATCTCTTTAATATTTCCCAGAACGCCTCATTACACAACCACACATAGAGCCTCCCCTCTATTGTCTCATTGATCTAGGCTGTTGCTGAATGCTCTGAAGTTCAGAAAAGGGAAGGTCTCATAACCAAAACATGAAAAAAGCTTCAGCCTTTGTTTATTTGATGGATGAAAGATTCTTTCTCGGAGCTTTGGAAATGTTTCACTGAAGCCACAGCCTCTGTTCTCTTCATTCTTTTGCTCTTACGTCTTCACAACTCATCTCCTATGCTCATGACTTTTTTATACCAGATGTGCTGAAAAATTAATTTCACCTCCAGCAGACCTGCGCTCCTCTGCTCCAAGCAAAGAGTCTGCCTGGAAAGGAAATCTTTTTTTCTGAAAAAAAAAAGAGCAATCAAGCAGCCACTGCATGAATTTTCATCAGGAGCCAGAAAACTGGAAATTTAAGTGCAAAACACCATGTAGCAAAGAGCCACAGGAGATTAATATTACAGCCTTTGCACCATGAACATAAATTTTGGGTTACTGATTGCTTGAAGTAAGGAGTATTATCTCCCTTTTTGCTCAATTTACGGATCTGTTATGTAAAATGCTAGAAAAACAGGAGAGGCTGGATGGATATTGTGACCACAGTTTCACCTCACTCAAGTTCATTGCTCAAGAGCTTCATTCTGAACTCAAATACAAGAGCTGTTGGACCATGTCTTCTATGAGAATTGCTTTGGGCTTTCAGAAACGAGCCCTCTAATGCTCCGGCAGGATCCATTACAAAGTGTTATTTCTTAAAATGTCCCTTAATAACTATCATCTACAGCTGTGGAGAAACAATCAGTGTCTTGGTAGCAGTTTAGCATCCAGTCATTCATCATCTTCTTTCTGTTATGCTTCAACAGAACAACTGGCTCAGTTAGCTGCTAGTTTAAGGAGGCCGGAGTCTGGCATAGCAGGTTTACCTGGAAAACCTGGACCTCCAGGACCTCCTGGACCTCCAGGAGATAATGGCTTCCCTGGGCAGGCTGGAGCAAGAGGCCTTCCAGGACTCAAAGGGCCCCCAGGATTGTTGGGAGTGAAAGGACCCAAAGGTAATGAATATACTGTCAGTCTGTGCTGCTGAGGGAGATGTGAGAGAAAAGACATTAAATGAAACAATGATATGTCTGTCTCTGCTGTACATAAATCACTTTATTGTAAAATACGTGTTGCAGGTGAAATGGGAGACAGAGGGTCCAGAGGACCCACTGTACGGGGACCTAAAGGTCAGCCAGGACCTCCTGGACTTCCTGGTGAGTTTACTTCTGCCTCTGTTCTTCTATCTTAAAGGGTTGGTCCACATTTTTAAAGTCTATCTTAAATACGTAATGCATCATATGCACACTGAAATCTTTGGTAGTATTTGGTATTAGTCCTAAAGAGATCTGTGATTGAGGATAATATCCACACCATTTTTGTTTGGTTTAAAATGCATTTAAAGCCAATTTGATGTTTGAGTCACAAAATATCAGCAGGAAATCAACCAGTGTTAAGGTCTTTGTAGCATCTTTTCATTACTCCACAAAGAAAACAGAGGAGGAGAGGAGTTTTAATGCTAAACAGACTTTACCGTAGATGATTTGGCCATCCCTCATATTAGCCGTAGCTGACTAGATTTTACACAGACTGAGGATTGTGGATTTTATTCCCCATCACTTGCATAGAAAATGCATTAGAGAGGGATCTCTTGGAAGCCTGTATCGACAGGAATAATGCAACCAAAAGTGTTTTTATTGTATATAATGGGATGTGACTGTTGCATTAAGATAGACTTGAAAAATGTGAACATATGCTGTACTTTGAATCCAGCCACTAACTGCAATGAATTTTGTGATCACAGGGGAGCCAGGCAAACCTGGCTACGGTCAGGATGGTCGGGACGGGCAGAGAGGACCTCCTGGTGTTCCTGGACAGCCCGGCGTTCCTGGGCCTCCCGGTGCAGCTGGTCCTAATGGATACTGTGACCCATCAGCTTGCAACCTCCAGGCAGGGGCTGCCCACCAGTCTCTGGATGTGAAGGGACCAGCAGGGAACTAAGAGACACTCTGGCAGAGACAGAAAGACTGTTGGATTATCTCCCCTGAGCACACAACATTTTTCACACTTTCTTCCCAGGGGCTATGGTTGGCGTGCTGCCTTTGATACATTAACCCCTAGTCTTGTGAGCATGTTTTGCGCCAGCCACATCTCCATCAGACAGAGCCAGCCTCTTTGAATTGTAAAATCACACAAAACCTTATTTTTTTATGAGCTGCAACAATCAAGCTTGTTCCATTGTGTTTTTCTACCTGAAAGATGTTTTTATATATCCAGGATTGTGCTCACATTTCTATGATGATATGAAATGACCAAAAATGTTTGTTTATCCCACTCTCCTTGTACCTCCGCCTGAATTCTTCTATTTATGTTCTCCATTTATACTGTTTTCTTAAATAAAAGCTCTTATACTTTCTCACAGAACATCTCAAATAATCATCCAAAGCAAATCAGGGTCAGGATTTTACTCACCTGCTGAAACCCCTCTTTGCAATACAAAGGTATTTACATGTCTGACTGCCTTTCCAGTTCCATATAAAAAGGAGAGAGGATGAAGATGTCATCAAGTCACACTGACTTTAGTGTATGTTGTAAATCTGTAAAAAAAAAAAAAGTTTGTTATGTAGTTAATTATATTTCCTACAAAACCACCTGATGTGAGATTGTGCCTCATTGTACAGAATGACAACAGAGTGCAGCTGTGCATATATGGAAATATATTTTAGGGGTGATGAAAACCCTCATTAATGTAACAAATTAATAAAACAACGCACGCGGTGTTTAATTTATTCTGTTTGCTGGTATCATTTTGTGATGATATATAACGACGAGCTGTGTGCTTAAAATAAAGACAAAAATATCCCAGGTGGCGAAACATTTGTTAGCTTCTCTGCACCTTTCCATCACATCACCTGATCTGCTTCAGCTGGTGGAGTTTGCTCAGTTTTAGATGTTCAAATTCCCCTTTTCTTCTGAGCATTAAGGACTTTTTTTTATTGATGTGATGTGATCAAAAAGCTACTAAATAGATGCTGAGGTGAGAATATTTGCCTCAAATGCTGCTTGGAAGCTGATCACAACTGATTAATATGTTTCAACCTGGTTTTATACATGTCTTTGATTTGGCATTAATTAACATAATTGCATCATAAAGACTTAGCTGTCTTGGAGAACTTTGGTTGTGTTTTTTCATGTGATAACAGAAATTCTTAAGAGTTACTACTGATAACACAAATTGCAAGTTCAACACATATATAGGAAACAGTAACAGCCAGCATGTGAATAAGATTTACTGTAAAAGAGCTGCAACCTAAGCTGTGTTTGTGCAGGAAATACAACACAACACAAGAAATAAAGCAGTGGATAACATTTATTGCACACGTGTAAGGCAGATGTCATGAATCAGTGTAGGTAAAAGAAGAAGCTGCAAAGAAAAGTGTAAAATATAACCTCTGATACCTGGTAACCACATACACACCAGAGTGAGCATCACTGTCAACACTTCAGTGACACCAACATCCAGTACTGTAATATATGTGTTTTCTTTTTACATACACATGAGGTTTTCAATTGCATTTTCAGTAAAAGGCAACAGTTGTTTTGATTTTTTTTTCTTCTTTCTCCAAGATATCTAATCATAAAGACATGTGGTAAACCAAGACTGAGGTAGATATTCGACGAAACAAAAGACTTTCGGAAACAAACATTAAAGTCACTCTGCATGATGGGAGCTTACAGAGGAGCAAAGAGCAGTTTCGGTGAGAGCAGCAGGCAGACATTTTTAATCCGAGGGACCATGCTGAGGCTGATCCATATTCCCTCTCGTTACAAGCTTACTTACAAGATTAGATTATATGTGGCAACAAGATCAACTTACATTTCAGTAAAAAAACACAACAACAATGAAATATGTGAATGAATGAAAGTGGAGTTATTGTTTTAAGTGAATTTTGCGTTATTTGACAAGCCCGACTTAAGATGGATAACAGCCTTTCCAAAAGGATGCTTCGACCGACAACAACTGCGTCCTTTGAGTTTGCTATCATTGCACATTTTCCACTTAGAATAAATGGATTTTAACTCGGAGCGATGTAAAATGGCTCCAAATTTCAAGTGAAGTGAGCTGTGACATCAGCAGCCATTTTGTGTCCTCCCTACTTATCATACTGTTAAGCTAAATTGAAGTCACAAACTGCTGCACATTAATATCAATTCGAGCTAAACTCGATGAATGCAGGGAGTCGCTCTCATCAGTGCACCACAAAAAAAAAAAAAAAAAGTTTAGATCACATTAATTTGCTGATGCGGTCTTATGTGAATCTCGTCAAGGTCAGCGTTATTGTCTCTGATGGAAACCCATTAAACCAAATATGAAAATTAGTGTGATGAAAGGACAGAAGCCAGTAGAAGGAGGGGATTTTATGTGGCCTATAAACCAAAGAAAGATTGTTTTCCATTCACATTACAAGCAATCTGAAAATAAATACATGTCCAGCAGGGGGCTCTTTCAACTCACAAATGAAGTCGGAGGCATGCGTTTGATTCAATACCCATCTAAAATTAGACCAACTCACACTGATAGAATTTAGCAGAGATAAAACCAAGCTGACAGGCTCAGAAAAATAAAGTAAATATGAAAAAAAAATAATTCTGTAGCTTCTCAGAGGGTGAGTTATATGTGTACGGGAAGCATGATGGCTATGATGTAAGACATGAAGTACAAAGTATAAAAAGGGTCAAACAGATCTCAAAAAGATGAAATGCAGATCGAACAGAGTTCTTAATGTCACAAAATTTCAGATACACCCACAGAACCTTTCAAACATTAATCACAGCAGGACTCTTAAAAGTAAAATTAAAGCCTTTGAGTCAGATTCTCATTAAACAGAACTCAAACTGAAAACTTGAGGACAGTAATAGAGACTACAGGCCAATTATCGTTTCAGACGGGAATAAAAAAGTTCATTGTTTAGTATCATTTTAAAGGTCAGGTTATTTTTTGAATGAACAAATTAGAAAACTTTTCAAGCAGGGAATTAATTTTAAAATAAAGTTTGAATGCTGGGCGGTTTAGTCGTCCTGTAAATTTGCAGCATCCTTGAAAAGTGACACAGAGTAGCTTGAGTTAATGAGATCACGAGTTCTTCTTTTGTGCATAAGATGTATTATATACTCTATTAAGATAAAACTGACTCAAAAGCTTCCAAAATTAGTTCAGAACATTAAAATCACTCAGACTAATAAATAAATCAAAACTCCAGTCTTAAAACAATCCCAAAACCCAACAATACATAGCGACACACAGTGTTGGTCAGTGAATGAAAAGCCAGGCTGTAGACCATGATACGGTCAAAAGAAACATTCAAGTACATTTATGAGTATTTCACCAAAATAAAAACATCTGTCGGCTGCAGCGTAGTAGTCCGATTTCCTTTGTGTCGCTGAAAACCAAAAATATACATATAAACCAGAGGAATCATCATACACAACACCATGTAAACAATATATATAGTAATAATCATGTCAAACAATCGCAGCGATGTATGATTGATAACATAAGTGAGAACCTTAATGCGCCATTACAATGACAACTTGCTTATGAAATTATATTGTCAGGTCCCGTAACAAGCCCCATTAGTCATGAAATGAGAAAAAAAATGAAAAAGTACACAACCACTTATTTACAGATTAAACCAACAGTAAAGGTAAATGAGGGGTCACGTCACACTTGCTGAACATAAATGTCATTTAAAGTACATTCTTTTCATGTGGAAAAATCCGCCCTTGATGTTCGTGTCTTTACAAATAGCTTCAGACAAACGGCATCAGCGAGTTGTTTGTGGGTTACAAAAGCTTTGGCAAACCTCACTGATGAGTGCTCAGAACCGGCACAGGAAAAATGGGAAGACAGACACAACAGTGACTGTATATTGCATGATCTTTTTAAAAATGATTATCGCACACAATGCGTCATGTAGTGACAATTTCAAGAAACAAAAACTCTTTCGGGATTATAAGCAATCCAGAAATGTATTAATCCACTTTCTAGTAATAATGTTACAGATTATTCATGCTACATTTAGTACAATTATTAGTACCATCTTTGAAATACATTCTTGAAGAACACACTTAAAATAAATAATTTCTGTATCAGACACATTGGCTGCACTTTGGTTGCATAAGGAGTTTCAAAAAAATCTGTTATTTTCTCACACCTACACATAAAATAAGTACATTCAGTCTGCTAATCTCTTTCTTGCTCTATCTCTTGCACACACACAAGCACACGCCAACTCACACACGGAAACATGAGATGTACCTTCTGCCAGCACGATGGCTTATCTGAATAAGAACAGAAGAGTGCATAGACATGCCCATTAAAGAGGCAAAACAAATAATTAAGATTGTGTTTTTCAGGCAGGACTGAAGTTGATGAAACAAAGTCATTTCATGGTCTTGAAAGGCATATTGAGAGTTGACAAGGAATGCATTACATCACAGTAGGGGACAAGAAAACAAGAAATAACTTAAAAAGTACAGCACTGCAAAAAGGTTTTCTGTTGCATTTAAAACAAGCCCAACAGAAATCCCCCGAAAACAAAAACCCAGGCGGCTTCCAAATGTTATTATAAAGTGGACAAAAAGGGGGTCAGCTGTGAGTCTGACCGATAAATCAGAGCCTGTCAGATACAGTGACGCCGTCCTTCTCCGGCTCTAGAGCTCAAGAGCTGGACGGCCGCCTTCGAACCAGCCCGAACCACCCTGCGGGATTTTATAGGGACGGAAGGAGACAGTCACTGGGGTCACATGTCCCAGGAGGTCCACGGGGCCCAGGAGAGCCAGGAGTGCCTTCAGAATTGATCCCAGGAGGGCCTTGACAGAGAATTAGATAATATTAATTAATGCACATGGTTGCATTTTATCATCATTCAGAAGAGCTTTCCATTAGTGATAAAACTTTGGCATGGGCTCTCTCACACAAACACACACAGCCATATACTATCAGATTATAAAGATTGACAGTACAGTCGTGGAAAGATGCATTCAAAACTTTTCTGTCTGACAAAAGTGCATAGTCATATATGAGTGGTTTAACTCCAAAAAAGTACAGTATGTAACCACTCCAGATATTTCTACTTCAGCGACACCGATATGTCAAGTTCCTATTGGCTGATAGAAGCTTATTGCAGATATATCGCTATCAGTGTCTACTTCAGCGGACCAAGAAACTACTGGACTAAGAAAAAGAAAAGTGGATCTAAGGATCCGTATCAAGATTGTTTGTTTAGGATATGTATTCATGTAAGAAAAACTAGAAAAGACAGCTGTGGCAAGTGTCCTTAGGCAAGACACTCAACCCGGAAAGTTGCTCCCGATGGTAGCTCTGCCACTATTGGTGTGTGTGTGTGTGAATAAAAAACACTTTAAATACCACTGAAGTAGAAAAGTGTTATATAAGTACAGACTATTTAACATTCATTGGCCCATACATTGTTTCTGGACCAAAAAAAAAAAAAATCAATATCAGCATTGAAAATCCAGGATTAGCCAGGCTATGATTCCTACTGAAAAGTATTTTTAAAAAAGCACAAGTGGGCCGCCGTTTAGCTCACTGAGTTAAGGCGAAACCACATGGGCTCAGTCCCCCAGCAGCGGTCATGAGTTGGAGTCCGGCTCAAGACCCTTTGCTGCATGTCACTCTCCTCTCTACCCCCAATTTCACTCTGTCTCTCTATCAATAAAGGAAAAACTCTCCCCCAAAAAATAATAAAAAATTCTTTATTTAGTTGATTAACTGACGAATTCATCAACAGAAATCTAATAAAGACTTTAGATGTTTGCCACTTGAAGTCCTTGAAGTTCAAAGATTTGCTGCTTTTCTGTGTTTTTATCATTTCAAACTGAATTATCTGGGCTGTCAAAACTTATAAAGTACATATTTTCCACTTTCCCCCCCCCGATATTTCACTGACTGTACAATTAATTAAAAAAAAAAAAAAAACTTGACGGGCTAATTAAAAAAATGAAAATCATTGTGAGTTGCGGCCCTTACAGTGTTATCATTTTAGAACATATTGTTGTTTAAATTAATAATTTAAAGTTATCTGTAATTAAGACGAAATTAGCTCTATAATTTTTCACTTGACAAATGGGAACAGCTTCTCTGATGTAACAGTGGAAATGCAGTGAACATCAATCAGACATTATATACTTTAAGTGGCTTTATGTTCTCGCTGGGCGTGCGTGGGTTTTCTCCAACAGTCCAAAGACATGCATGTTAGGTTAACTGGTTCATCTAAATTAGCTGTAGGTGTGAATGTGAGCGTGCATTGTTGTTAGCCTCTTTGTGTTAGCCCTTCGATGAACTGGTGACCTGTTCGGGTTCTACCAAGTCTCTTTTCCTATATATGTCAGCTGGGATAAGCTCCAGCCCTCGGTGACACTCTACAAGATATTAGAGGTATAGCTAATGGATGGATGATTAAATATAGCAATATGGAAAAGCATGTGTTGTGAAGTGTATTTATTCTCCAACAAATGAACTCTTCAGTGTCGAAGAAGAGAAGAGAGCAAAAGTACATTTCTCTTATATGGTGAGGTCATCATGCCAGATGAGACATTCATGTTACTTAGCAACAGCCTGCTGAAGTGGCAAAGCGGTCCACACTGCTTCGTGGTCTCTCTATACTATACTGTTTGTACAACAACAAAAACAGCACCAGGTGATAACACATTGTTTCAAATGGGTCTTGATAAACCTATAAGAAACCCTCCACTGCAGTCCTGCCACAGGAGTGTCCATCACATCACTCAGACCGGTCACAGCCCGATGGAGCCCTGCCTCCTCTACAGTTTGTACAAAGGGAATTGCAAGGTATTGCCTTGTCCTTTACCTCCCTGTGAAAACACAACTTGCCCTTTCCATCACATCCATCTCCCGCTTAACTGCTCACACACAAACTGTCCACAGTGCCATTGGTGGTGTGTGCCAACGATATCAGTGGAAAAGTGCACAGAGGGACAATCATCATGTTTTCTAGTTTGTTAAATCTGTGTGTCCACGCACCAAGTTTATGGCTACTTACAGCTGCCAGCTTAACTAGCTATTGCACTATAGGTAGGAACGACTTAACAACAGCACCTTCACATCTAATTACCATCAGAGTTCATCAGGATACAAACAGGTGAGACAGCAAATGGACATTGTGGTCACTTTCACTTAAATTGCTTCACCAGCATCACCGATGTGGGAGCCCGCCGCAAGGATTTTCATATTTTAATATTCAAACTGATAAGACTGGGTTGTGCAAATCTGCTGTATGTGACTCACACATTCCAGTCTCATGAGTCTAAGGGGATCTTGTTCTGCGATGCAAGGATACGAGCTATCCTTCATAATGACGGCCAAGTGGCAGAAATATTAGTCGGTAAAAATAATCTCCTGTTGTACAGGGACTTGTAAATCTAAGCGCTCAGGGAAAACCAGAGCAGTGGGGCAGCGCACTCATAGCAGTTTGTTCAAGTACTTTCCAACTCTTTCCAAGATGTGACGACAGCTTAAGGCTAACCCCCACCAGTTGTGCCGCAGGTGCTTCCTATAACTGCGCACCTCTAGAGATGATGTCTTCCAACAGCTGCGATCTATCCTCTCCGGAGGAGCTATAGCCAAGTTCCCTTTGCCCTAAACATGCATTATGCACATACACAGATAGGAAGAGTGACTTTAGGTTCAGTGATAAACTCCCACTGTTACAGGCTGGAAGTCAGTAAAGTAATCCCACTTCTCATTTTCCATCAGGATGTGGGGAGTTATTTTTTCGTTTCAAAGGAGCAGGGGACATGCTGACATCTTGGGTTGTGCTCCTTTGTTCAGGATAACACCAAGCAGGGATTTTAATTTACAGAGCGAATGTCATTTTCCATCACCGCAGAATTTTGTCCTCTATTGGGGTCCCATTTATGTCACAGCAGCTGTGGGGTTTTAGAAAACATAATGCAATCTGGGAGCTGTGTTAATCTTTAACATGCTGCGATATCAAATGAAGGCTGAAATAGAAATTCAGAAGGTTTGTGACTTGACACAACCCCGGAACACTTCCTTCCTTTCAGTGGTCAGGTAAGAAAACCTGATAAATAGTGGAAGATGCGGAGGAGGATGCAGAGCCTTGTCATTCTGTTACAAATGCGGTATAATTGAAGCATTAGTAGTTCGACTGCCAGAATTGCTCTTGTGCCACAGATCAGCCACAACATTAAAACCACATATGGTGTTGGTCACCATCATGTGGCCAAAACAGCTCTGAACCCTTGAGACATGGACTCCACAAGACCTCTGAAGGTGTCTTGGTGTCACGCATTGACAGCAGATCCCTTAAGTCCTGTAAGTTGTGAGGTGGGGCCTCCATGGACGGGACTTGTTTTCCCAGCATAACCCACAGATGCTTGATTGGATTCACATCTGGGGAATTTGGAGGCCAAATCAACACCTTGAACTCGTTGCCATGTTCAAACCGTGAGCGATTTTAGCAGCGTGACAGGGTGCATTAATTCAGAGGCCACTGCCATCAGGGAATACCAGTGCCATAATGCGGTAATGTTTAGGTAGGCGGTATGTATCAAAGTAACATCCACATGAATGTCAGGATCCAAGGTTTCCCTGCAGAACATTGCCCAGAGCATTACACCGCCTTCTTTCCACGGTGCATCCTGCTGCCATCTGTTAACCTGTTACCCGGCTGTCCACATCATTTAAAATAAAATGCCACTTTTTTCCATTGCTCCATGGTGCAGTTCTGAGCCTCTAGTGCCCAATGTAGTACAAGGGTTTGTATGGGCACTCTGACAGCCTGCTGTCAGCCACACAGGTCAGCCTTTGCTTCCTGTACACATCAGCCAGTCTTGGTTCATCAGCTTTCTTGGACCATTTTTGGTAGGTACTAACCACTACATACCAGGAACAACCCAGTAAGACCTGCTGCTTTGGATATGCTCTGATCCAATCGTCTTGCCATCATAATCTGACCCTCAGATCCTTACATTTGGACATTTTTCTTGCTTCTATCACACCAACTTTAAGAACTGGTTGTTCACTTGCTGCCTAATATATCTCATCCCTTTACACTTTAACAAGATAATCAATGTCATTCACTTCACCACTCAGTGGTTTTAATGTTGTGGCTGATCAGCGTGTAATGGCAGAATTAGTATACTTCCTTCCATTTTACTGGTCTGATGGTTATTGAGTGGTTAAAGGTGGAGTCTGTGATTCTGGAGGAAGATACTTGACCTACCTAGTTAGATAGTTAGCATGTGCCAGATTTAGCATCTCTCTGGCTACCACAGAACACATTACAACAAACTAATTACTTTAAATTAGGATGCCTCTGATGTTCTTACCTGGTGGCCCCATGGGTCCTGGATCTCCTGGTAACCCATACCCAAGCTGGCCTCGTTCTCCTTTCTGACCTCTGTATCCTGAGGACACACAAAACACTCTGGCTGAGAACAAATACTACAGAGGCGAAGCAGAACTGTGTGGTGTCACGTTCATAGCGTGTAGAAGAGTTAGTAAGATTAGTACAAATGCCATAACATGTTAAAATCTGAGGAATGTCAAGATGAGAACACACATGTGCAACCGTTATATTTGTCCAGGGACTCATACAGAACAGCTTCTTGATGATATAAATATCACCAGTACGACAACAATGTCAGGCATCAAATATGCACTTATTTTGAGGGAAGCAGCTTTAGTACGTGATGTAGGAATAGACTACTCTTGATTCCTAGTTTCAGTCCCAAACCTTTGAATAATAAAAGACGTACTGACATTCTGTCAGAATAGAAATCATCAAACAAGCCATCTGTACGTTAGTGTTTGAAGCAGGAGGCATCGTGGACTTGTACAGCTTTCTGTCAACAACAGGGCCACAAGCACAGATCTTTGAAGATTTCAAAACAGACTGAAGAGGGTTTTTTCAATCAGAGTTCAGATATGTGGGTCACTAAAGGCATTCGGGAAGTGGAAAAGATCAGCCTAATCAAAGGTGGACTCTAGAGAAAGGTCGATTGTATAGAAAACAAACAGATGCACAAAACAATCAGAGCTATTCATGACAGCTAGACTCTGATGCTCATGTTAAAATTCTGTTCAGTCTTTTCGATGATGGAAACTGACTGCAGCATGATTACCTCTAAGAAAATAACAGGCAGTGATGAACACGAGCACATGCATAGTCTGACAACAAAAAGACGGAGACTTTGTATCAAAGAAAAATCAAAGCATTTGCAATAAAATTCAAGTCACCAGGCAACTTGTTGCTTATAAAAAATATGCACACAATCTTAGTATTTAAAGGCCTTTTTCACTACATGCAAAGCCGGTAGGTCTTTACAGTTCAAAACAGCAGCATAACAAGTAAGAATTTGAGGGGCGGCAAAAATATTTCCCCATGAGGCACTTAGAGTAATGGAGTCTCACAACCAGTGCTTGCATGGAGTGCATCAGAAACATTGACAGGAGTATCAAGCATTGCACTGCCTGGCCCAAAGGGGAAATGCTTCAACGCTTACATGTCAGACAAAATCTCAGAAAAAAAGGCTTATGAATGCTCCAAAACTGAATCTGAAAGAGAGAGGGGCTATCCACACATTGCCACAATAATGAGACTTCTTTCAACACTCACAGAGCCTGGGGCATTCATTCAGGGAGGAGACGTTCCATGGAGAAAAGTGCACTGTACCTTAAGCGAAAAAAAATACTGAATAGCACAAAGGGCAATAAGCTTGGGTGGCACGCTGGATTGGTGCACTCTGATAAATTGAAAATGCCACACGGCGTACTTGGTTGAAAACAAATTGTTTCTGGGGGCACTAATGGACAAAATACGTTAACAAAAAAAAAAAAATATTGCCAAAGAGTGGTTTTTCATGCTTGATTGATAGGATTGCAGCGCTGCACCTGTTGTGCACCGTTGTAAACATTATCAGCAGCAACATCTACGTGTTCATGCTAGGCCTTATAAACAAACAAGCAAACAAAACAATAAACAACAAAACCTTTCTTTGGGCAGCTGCTCCATCAAATATTCTGGGGTATTTTACTGAGCAGAAAAGATGAGCTCTAAAACAGAGTTTGCAGTCTAATATATTAGAAGACACTTGGTTTAAGTCAAATATGTAATAAATATACAGAGTACACTGAAATACAAAATTAAAAATGAATGCTAAAACATCAAAATGTAGAATTTATGAAATATGCACGGAAACACATTGACTTACATCAGAGAGAAATTTCATTAGGATCTAAGAAGTAAAAGATGAATAGAATGATAAACGAGCACTCAGTTACAACAAAGGAGGAAATAAAAGAAATGATGCTCTTCAGCTTGTGTCCTTATGGGCATTCTCCAACAGCTTGAGACTTTCACCCATGTGAAATCAAACCATGAGGAAAAAAAAAGAGACTGCGAATTCAACAAAGGGGTTATTTTTCTCCATAAACAATTCATTTTGGCATACTGGAGAAGTAGTCAAATTGGATATTCCAGAGGAGCACAGTCTCCAGCGGAGGATGACGAGAAATAATGAGGAAATATTACCCCAAACTCTCTCACCAGCTGAGTGGAGGCACAAGTCAACAAAGAAAAAATTAAGAAGTTGTTGAATTTTTGATTTATCAAGGGAATTAAGTTTCCTCTTTATTTTTCAATAAATATTTATTGCAAAGCTGCATTAAGAATCACCTATAAAACACTCTTTTGAAGCATTAAAAAAATAAAACAAGCAAAACAAAATCCAAGACATGTGTAATGCAAATAGCATTAACACAGCACAAACATTTAAACTTGAGTAGTTGCCTATACTTCAGCTACATTATTCATGAATGAAAGCAGCATTTTATATCATAGCAGTGGGGTAAAATGTAAATGGTCTTGAATAATGTGAGGTAGATACAAAGCTCAAAGAGAAAGGCCAATGCAGTGGTGCTTTGATGTGCACCAACACATAAAACACTCCTCCTCTTCAAAAGTTAAGATACCATAGTTCTGCTGCGGACACAATACAAATCTAAGCAAGTCTGAGGTACAAAGCCTGACCAGCAAACCATTAGTGTTGTATGAGCAGTCAGAGAGTTGTATTAGTTTGATAAAGAATGTCCACCCTCGTTCCTGACTACGCTCCTTTTGTATTTTAGAGGCTTTCTTTCCCGGAGTAAGGTATCAATACTGGGGCTCTTTCCTGTCCACATTGATAACACTTTCTCTTATTCACAGCCAATTCTTCGTTTGTCTTCATATTTCCCAGAGAGCCGCTGTGCACCACACTCCTGGCCTTTCCTCTGCTTCCCGCCCCTCAGTCTGCATTGATATATGGGTCTATGCAAGAGAAAAATACCCATGAATCCGTACAAAAATGTAAGAATCAGCCTGACCCCAAATCCAGCCAATCTCCAGTATTTTATATCAACTCTTCAACAAGAAATATGTTTGACTGAGTTGTTGACGTGAGATGTCAACCTACAGCCTGCATTTCACAGGTATATTTAAAGCACCAATGAAGCATACACATATGACGTGTGTACATACATAGATAAACATTCAGTTAAATCAGACAACAAATGGTTAATTGTGCTTCACCAACAGTTTGGAGCAATCAAATGTTAGAAGCATTGCTTCTAGTTGGTATTTTAACTATGTGGTTATGTTTCTGAGGTGGTGTTAACGTCCAGCAGTTCTGCCTGCCACCCTGAGCTCCTACCTTGAGGACCAGGAGGTCCAGGGTCTCCTGGTGTTCCTGGTAATCCATCCTTTCCAGGTGGTCCTGGAGGCCCTTGAACGTTGGAAGCTAAAATGCCTGCGGGTGTCTTCTGCAGCATGCCAGTGTTCGATAATTTCTCTACAAGGCAAGAAGAAAAAAATAAAATGGAAATTGCTTAGAGGTAACACAAGGCAGGAAAAACAAATATGAATAAAAAAACAATATGTAAACAAAAATTGGAACAATTTGTACCTTCAAAAATCTTCAATACTTCATTTCGAATAAACATTCTGAGTTCCTCTGTGAAGCCGGGATCGCCCTGTGTGTGGAGAGAATGAGACAGTATTCAGTGAAGCATTTTAACACCAAAAAGACAGACAATGTAATTAAGAAACAACAGCAACTGAACCTTTTTCACAGCTAACTGGCAGCAGAGTAGATGCAGTAAAGAGGATAGTTATCATCAAGTTTAAGTGGATACCTGTCATGTATCTCATATCAAAAACTTCTACTCAACAGATTGATGAAACCATACATATTATCCCACCTTGCTTTGCATATATAATCTGCATTCAAACTCAGCTAGAAAATAAACAGATTCCATCTGGAAATACTAAAATTAATATTATAACTCTTTAAATCCGTGTTGCCTCATGTCCAATTCTGTACTGTATTCTGTGCTGAAGAGGAAAATGTAGCTACTCATACCGGCTCTGCATGACACTATATGGCAAAACAAATCAAGGAAATAAAAAGATAAATGTGCACATATCCAATCCTTACTCACAAATAACATGCCAGCATACTTTATATAGTCATGTGAACCTTTTTGAACTGCATTGCTCGAGCTTCCCAGGGCTGCACTAGGAAATAGTAGCCTTGGACCTTGAATTCTTGCATTCAAAACAATGTTTCATCTCGGCGAGTGTTATATAACCGTTGTGGCTGTGTACAGTAAGTGTAAAATGTCTGTGACAGATGGAGGTGTTTTCACTGCTCTGCAGAGCTCTAGGCACGCCCACATATCTCTGTCTTTCTTTCTGTTTCCGTCTCTCTCCCTCTCTGACCTTCTGTTGCGCCTAGATGATCAGGAGTGGGAAGCGTTGAGCAGAAAGAGAACAGCGAGCTCCCTTGCACAGCCTTGTTTGATGTTTCATGCAGAAAGCTGTAGCTGCACCATTTTCCATACAGGGAATGAGAACTGAACTAGTTACACAAGCTGAGGAAGTGAGTTCGATGATTGGGGTCTTAATTATCAGGGAGGATAGTATTTGCTTACTCTGAGGTATCTTTAAATTTACAACTTACCAGGAGGTTAACGCTCCCCAACTGTCCTGGAGGGCCAGGATCGCCTTTTACACCCTGTGGACCGATTGGTCCGATTGTACCTGGATCTCCTATGCGACCCCTCTCGCCTTGAACACCTCTTTCTCCAGGAATTCCTGGATCACCCTGAAGTAAAGACACGCATAAATACTGCATATCTCAGCCCCACATGTTACAGAAAGACCAAACTGTGCTTAAGTTCAGTATAACAATCAAAGCTACCTTCCCTGGCTAGCATAAGGCTGCATCAATGTCAGTGTAATTTTCAGGCGTAACTGTGCCACCTAATGTGTTCTGCACAAAGACCCATTTCTCTTTGTGTGTCCAGTCAGTCACCTGTCCTGGGGTTCTGTAGCTAACTACAAAGCTAAAACCCTCATTTTGCATCCTCTAATACCAGCCTTTGCAATAGATTACTGCATAAGTGTGACAGAGCTCTTGCAAATACAATAGGAAACTGCACTGAGTGTTAAATGCCTTTATCTGGCGCTTATGTGCTCGTGGGGATTAGTCACATTTATGCTGAAGTGAAAGACTTTCATTACAATTCATTGTAAAACTTTTTTTTTTTAAATTAGAGTTTGAAACATAAAAAACAAGACAGGAACGATGCTACTTACACGTTCTCCTTTGGATCCTCTGTCCCCCGGTCTACCTGTAGCTCCCTTGGATGAAAAAAAGAGAACACGTATTTTAAGTCTTTGTTGCTGAAGAAAAAGGTAAAGGATTAATGTCTGAATAACAACAAAACGAAATTATTCTGACCTGAAGCCTTACACTCGCTACACACAAAGCATTGATGTTCAGTAACATGCAGGGACACACACACACTGCACTGTTCGTCTAACCTGTTCATATGAAGCACGGATTTCGGTTAAATTCAACATATTTGATCTAATATTTGCAAGAGATTGTTCTGTTGCCTGAAGAAAAGAAAAAACTGCGAGCAAGCTTTTTTCTGAATAACTTGACTTTGAAGAATGTACACTTTTCAGATGACTGTGCATTGATTGCCTTTACTCAGCTCAGGTGTATTGCTTGTATAATATCTCCCTGTATAGCGTTTCACCTTCTGCAATGTCACGGCTCCTCTGCATCACTCCTGCTTTGTTTGACAAACGCCTGCCTTCCCACCAGCTGTCTCTACTGTACAGAGGATGCAGGAGAAAATACCTGTCTCTGGCTTCATGTCACAACATCTTGTGTCTTCCAATCCCTCCCTGTCACTCTTCATTGCTTCCCTTTACTCCACTCACAGCAATACCTCTGGGAGCATCTTTGTATCAATTTCCTGCTGGATTACAGGAGCCATGCAAAAGACAATCTGGCATGATGTGGTTTTAAAGCGGGCATTGCTTTGTGATGCTGTTCTCCCCTGCCTGCTTTAATCTGCAGTACTCTGTATTCCCCACTGCCTGATGGGAGGCTTAAATCTATCATCTTGCCCACTGAAATGTGCTTCCCTGAGCATTACATTAAACCTCAAAGCAGTGTGCAAGAAATCTGCGTAGACGAGCAAAGCTACCTGCTAGATGGCACTGTTGCCCCACCGAAAAGTGAGGCTCTGTGTAGAAAGGCTATGTGCAATGCTGAGGTTATGGTGGAAGAATATTAACTATTAATAAGAGAGAAAAAAAAACAAAGTATTGGGGCTGTCATTAAAGTGTAAGGTGAAAAAATCTTGTAAATCTGAGCAAAACAGTAATAATCATAGTCCATCTAGTGTGTGTATTAGATCATGTAATGTGTTGGGAATGGCCATTCAAGCAGATCTGCTCTGCATCCAGTGAGACCATTCTATGTGATTACATAGTAAATAGTGTATAATATATATGATCAGTCACCTAAAAGCAGACTTTTCTGCAGTATTTATTTCAATTTTAGCCAGGTTCATCAGGCAGGAAAATGCATATTTAATTTGAAGTGTCTACTGCCCTCTATTACAAACATTTTATCATTGCCTGAAAGCATTAACTGTATAATTAGGGTAAAAAGACTAAAAGTCAACAAAGCCTTAAATCTGCAGGATTCCATTTAGTTTTTATCGTTAAGATCTCAAATATGCAAATAGGTTTAATGCAGTCAGCATGCTGTAGCTTGAGGGGGGATAAAAATCTGCTGTGCCATCTTTCTGTAGCTTGGCTGATGTAAAGCACTTTCTATAAGGGGATTTGCAACATGTTCGTACAACTCACCATGTATCCAGGAGTTCCATCTTTTCCAGGTCTGCCCTGCTCAAGGAGTGCAACACAAACAAAGACATTTTGTATCAGCTCCCACCTTCGATTGGATCAGCACTGTTGCACTCCTAGTAATCTCCACAGTTAATGAGATATCTCAACCAAGGGATAATGATCCTGATTGCTGTGCGAACACTGTTCCATTGTGCACTTACAGAGAAAATTACAGAAGCCATCTCTGCTGGTAATTATGTAGAGGAATGTAATCATCTGCAGGACAAGTGATATCTAACATACGTATTTTATCCATATTGTTCTTGAATCATGTTCTTATTTTTCCCACACACAACGATGGATAAGCAACCATGGTTCTGCTAATGTACAGGAGCAGCGTGGTATTCAAAGCCCTATTTCTAGCATGGGCATTATTGGAAGGTGCTTTGGCAACATCTAGTAGTGATTATAAAAGGAAGAGCGACAGAATTCATGTAACATCCTTACAGCAACACCTTGGGGTCCCTCGGGCCCAGGGAATCCTGTCTCTCCGAGCGGCCCCCTCTCACCCTGTCAGAGAACAGAGACAGCCAATGTGTCAGTCGGGAGTGACAAAGGAATGACGCGTGGATTGACAGCTCAAAGAGAGTTAGAGGCTGCGGCTCACCGGCTCTCCTGGGATCCCTGACTCTCCACGAGTGCCGGGCTTCCCCTGTCAATCACAAACATGGGAAGAGAACAGACCGTGTTTGACAGGTCCTCAATAGTGTCATATCTACAGCACCTTTGCAGCCTCCCCTTTATAATATAGCCACCAGTCTCCTATATCTGCACAGAGAATCCACTCAACAGACTATGGCTCTATAGAGATCTTAAATGAAGCAGTGTAATGGACTTGTAGTGCACAGGGACTTATGTTCTGAAAGCTGCTATTCTGTATACTTAACGAAACATGATTGACTTGTTGCCAGCAGCAGACTGAAACAACACAGATGATTGATCAAGCAGAAGTATGAGCTAAATTAATCGAAAGCAAAAAAACCTTACTTACTGGAGGACCTGGTATCCCAGGTGGACCAGGCAAACCAATATCACCCTGGAAACACAACACATATCAAGTCAATGACATACACAATCACATAAAGAAAACTATAAATCACTGTCATGTCAAGCCGACACATAGATAGTGATATCAGAAACTGCCTAAGCCTGGCTGTAATGAATGCTGCTGGGTTATTCACTCTTTGGGTAAAAGCAATGCAAAAAAAAAAAAAGGTTCAAATATTTAAAAACACTATAAATTTCTACTCAGAAAACAAAATCACACATATAGATTTATTATAAGCAGCCCCTTTAAGAACTTAGGTCTTCTTCATATTTCAACAGCAAACACTTTGCATATGTCAAAGCGCTGACAGTATTCCCTGAAAGGATAAATTACTCCGCATGTCACAGAAACTGAAATATTCCACCCCCACCAAACTTCCACACAACATACAGTCACACACTGCCAATCAGTGGAAACTTTTTCATACAAATTCAAATGCAGGAAAGTGTGAAAAGTCGGATGCAGGGCTAGTTTTGTTCTGTTGAGGGGAAATGCATCTAATACTTGCCGTTTACTGTGCAGATTGTCAACTACCACACTTGCACTATTCTGTACAGTTCATGCTTTTTAACCTGAAATTCCTTCAGTCAATATTCAAAAAGAAAGAAAAAAGAAAAGGTATTGAATTCTTCTAAACATATATTTTTTTTCTCAGGTTGACTTCAATGGGAACCAATAATGTGTTTAACTCTCACCCTGCAGAGTGTGTAGAAAAGATCTTGATATGTTCTGTAAGCACTTTTCTTTTCTCTTTGCAATCAGAGTACCTCACTGCAGATGAGAACTTTCCCCAGTCTGATACTGTTGCTTACCTTGGCACCGGGTAGCCCTTCCAGCCCAGGTAATCCCATGGCTCCTTGTTCTCCCTGTGAGAGAAAAACACACCACCTGTTGTGTCAAGACAAAAAAAATCACCCCTGATATAGACTAAGAGGTCTTAGTTCCCCCTTTTTTTTTGCAAGCCAGAATGATGCTGTTTTTGTCTCAGCAGAGATAAGCTACTGGAAGGTAACAGGTATCATTATAAAGCTGTCAGTAAGAATCATGCATAAACAAGCGAATATAGATCAAAGCTACATGAAGGCAAGTAAATGAAATTCAGCAGGAGCCACACACTTCCATCTCTCCTCTTGATATTCCCGGTCAGGTATTCATACAGCCTGTTACGTGTCAATATGAGGATAATCTGGAGAGGACAATATTGCAAATGATCTATGACACATGCTGTCACGCCTTGCAGGCTGTAGATCCATTAGAAAAAAAGGCCCCATTTGGCTATCACAATCAGACTTGTTTTCTGCACTAAAAATAGAGACCCATTCCCAATGCTCGGGTAAGTGGTGTCCTCTATCTACCTCATCTTGCTCAAGCTGCCATGGAGAAATGCCATTACACAGAGTAGAGGGGCAACTGGTGCTGACACAGACGGATTGTCCAGGTAATTGTCACACATGTAGATTGTCATGAATAAGCTATCGAGGCTAAGGGGAGAGTGGGCCAGCCAGAGGATCAGCTGTGAGACGGATTGGGGCAATTCTGCCGCAGCACTGGGGCTGCTCACACAATTTATTAAAATGTCAAATTAACATCCTGGTGAAAAATCACTGTGCAACAAAACAATAAAAAATGCAATTGGCCCCATGAGAATAAGGGATTCAAGTTGATGGCAGAAATGTCAAGTTGTTTCCGCGTCTGTGTGGATTGTGCTCAGGTATCAGTACGGG
>OMNN01079893.1:10132-21909 GCA_900302755.1 Chromis chromis | reverse complement strand
TTGACAGAGGCTCCACTGCACAAGCCAGAGTACCGAAAGGATCCACTGCCAATGTCCTGGTGCCAGACCCCATAGGACACCCTGAGAGGTCCCCTTGTCCATGTCCAATGGTTCAGAGCATTTGTGACCACATAAGGACCAACACAATATTAGGCAGCTGGTCATAATGTTATGCCTGATTGGTGTATGTTTTTGCAACACTGGACATGTAGTGTACCTTCTTGGTCCATGCAGAAACATGGCACATAAAGAGAAATACAGCACAAATTCAGATGTGCAAATTGTTCAGTCTACACACTGTAGAAATGTTGACTTGTACTTGAAATGAAAGATTGAATTCAATGTGAAGGTCAAGCAGTTCACAGCATTACAGACCTGTTCCTTTGTGTGCAAAGCAAAACACTGATTACAGTCTGTCCTTTTGTAACTTTTCCATTTGTGGCAATGATCGAAATAGGTGATGTTGGCATGTGGCCACGTTGAACACTACGCTGTTCACTACACACTAAGTATCAAAGGTCCAAGGTCCAAGGTGTGCAAAGCCTGTCCTCTCAACAGTCATAGATGAAATAATTCAGAGTTTACAGCTAAATTGTGAAGAGTAAATTAGAAAACTTTGCTATACCCTACAATGACTGCTGGGCTATTATTATCTCTACAGCACCTTTCAGCATGCAGACGCTGTGAAACATCCATCGTCTATGGTTTCTGCATCCAACATCTTTATTCATTTGTTTAACTACTGTGTTTTGCGCCGTACCGTTTGTGGAATTGTAGAGATGGCATTGCATATGTTGCCATCAATCATTTGTGTTATCATGAAAAAAAAAAACTTCAATGGGGATATAAAACAGTGTATGTTGAGCCTATGTAATCCAGTAACAAGAGCGCCTGTTAGTAAAAATCTCCTGTCACTGCAGTTCAGTGCTGAAGGTTGACCTATGAAATGCTTCTCAGCTCCTCTAAAGCTTACCTTGTTTTTAATTAACACACACACTCACACACACACATGCAAAGCAGACTGCGTTCTTTATAAAGTAGCTCCTTAGAGAGCAAAAGATAGGGCATAGTGCACACGCGGCACTGTGGATAGCTTTTGATAGCTTCTTTTGAATACAGACTCAGAGTAGACAGGCTTTAAGATGAGGCCGACATTACAATATATTTACATTCTTTTGAAACCCGATTCTCAATGTCACAGTGACTTCCGGATGGTTAGATAACTACTGGATTAATTTGTTTAGATTAAACTTTTCTTCCTTTTCTTTCTCCACTCACCTCATCACCTTTATCTCCTGTGGGGCCTGGGAACCCTCTCTCTCCTTTCACTCCCTGCAGGAAGGCAGAACCAATGAGGTAAGGAAAATGTGAATGTTTTTTTTTTCTTTCTTTCCACTAAACTTGAAAAAAAGCCTTAAACTAAAGGCTGATGGGTGTAAACTTCAAAATGTCTCTTCCAGCACTCTTCCAGCACACGACTTGAAATTGCCTAGCCTGTTTCACCAAGACTGTATCCATAGCAACAACTTCTGCAGAGAGCACCTAAGAGTGTTCAGAATAATATGAGTTGTAGAACAGCTGGTTAGGCTTCCAGCGATAATCCAAAAGGAAATTTATGAAAAGCATTTGTCAGTGTAAATCTCTGTATACTAGATTAAACACACATTTCAGCAAACAATATTATAGAGGGAGGCTATTAATTCTACACATACTTCCATGCTGTGAAACTGAATAATTCATTTTGTTACAATTATATTAAATGTGATTTGTTATTTACTGGGTATATTTATGATATTCCCTCTCCTACCTTAGGGCCTTCTTTCCCAGGGTTACCCATTGGACCTCTTACACCTGGATCCCCCTGTTTATGATAGAAGTACACAATGGATATTGCTGTAAGCGCACAGACACATGGAAAATATTTAATAAGCAATCCCAATAGAGTGTTGTGTAATGCAAATCACGGTCCGATAAAACTGTTTACAGTGTCTGTTCCAAATCGCCTGCCATGTTAATGAGTTACTCGTACCTTCTCTCCCACCAAGCCTTCTACTCCTTGCACTCCAGGGGAGCCCTTCTCTCCCTTCTGCCCAGGCAACCCTGGGACCCTTGTCTGGCAGGCACTGCAGGCATTCTGCCAGCAACCGGCAAGGCATGAAGCAAAAAAAAAGAAAAAAAAGTGGTGGCACAGATAAGATTCCATCAAGCTGAGCTGAAACACTGCATTTTCGCCCTTTATTATGTCACATCCCCCGGGTGGAGGACGAGACCCCAGCTGACATAAAGTGTTCTCTAAATGTCTGCCGAGCTGAAATAATGTGAACCCACCACGAGTGCCTCCAAGAGTGTCTCTCATCTGGGTGAATGGTGAACTTTGTCAAACTCATTGACTGTGACATTTAGGTGAGAATCTTAAATATCATTGTACCTGATCTAGTCCAGATATAAGTGCTGCATCTTCATGAAAAGAAGCCAGAGCTCAAAGTTGAAAGGAGAATTTTACATTATAATTAAAAATTGGAAAAAAGAAATCAGTAACTGAATTCGAACATAATGAAAAATTATCAGTACAGCTTTGCCGTCTAATTTCAATTTGAATCTTCCAAGGGTTCAAGGAAACATTATTAGTGTAACAAAATAAGAGGAGCACGCTATTATTGACATAATGACTGAAAGAAAAAAAAGAAATGCCCGAGTCGAACGTGTTTATTCCATTTTTTGTGTGAGTACTAATTAGAGTGCCACTATGCAACTCTGATGAAGGCTGTAAACAGTGGCTGAATCTAACTGAGCACTTAATGGGTGAAATAAGCTGACACTGAAGGAAGGGGTGACAGAAAATTATAAGACTGCTGACATCTGGCCTTATCTATCAATGATTAATCATGTGAAGGCATTGTAGTTATTGTCAGAGTTGACGTGTGTTAAATGTTAAAATGAAAAAGCCTTAATTTAGCTAAGTGCTGTCCTGCAGGTAACAACATGAACTGAGGTGACTAAACTGCTTCAATCAAAAAAAAAAGAACAAATCTGTAATTTGGAAGGGTTTTGATACACTGTTCCCATTGTTAAGAGTAAAAGCTGAAAAGGAAGCACTTGATCTCCCTTTTTATACCCTGCAATCTTAAGAAATACAGGCTGGAAAGGTGTTTCTATCAAGTTTGCCCTTGTAGTCCTTGTGCACATTCTGCGAGGTAAAGAGACCTTAAGCACTGTTTGTACCAAGTGATAAAGAAATTATCAGAAATGACTTCTGTGTATGAATGTATGATGAAGATGTTAGAGTTTCAAGAGACAAAGATTAAGATTCAAGCTGCCAAATCATCTCTCTGTTTCTCTCTCTCTATATATATACAGCTAGTTTAATTACAAACACAAAGGGTGATATAATCACATTTCATATAACTAAGTTTTTTTTTTACTGCTGTTCTATTTAGACTGGTGAGGTATATACATTAGAAAAAATCTCCCCCTTAACTCTGCATGTGGATTTTTGTGATCAGCATGCAGCATCTTCAAGTGCTTATTGATTAACAAACTGACAGCACTTAATATTTACCAAAAGGCTTGTTTTACACTGTGTGTGGATGTGACATAAACTAATGTAAAATTCTGCGTGACTCTTCATATAGTGGGAAGAAAACTGTCACATGGCAATGATTTCCTCAACACAATATACAGTATGTTTGCATATCTGCGGCAGCTTTCATCTTCTGAGAGAGTTATCTCTGTATTGACATGTTTTACACTGTATTTGCATTGCGAGAGTGTGATATTTCTATATTCCATTATCTTTACTGAAAGCTTTATTAAACGTGTTGTCAGACTGCGTACCTGTGGCGAATGAGTAATCCTGCATTTCCTGTGAAATGATTTGCTATTATTTTTGGAAAATACTTCTCCCAGACATCCTGATGGAGGCACTCAAGATCTTTTACTTCAGTATCTCTCCAAATAGCATGGTAGCATCAATAAATTAGCAGAAATGCACTGTTTCAAATCAACAAACACTGATCATTTAAAAAACTAACCCCATCACCTTATTGCATGTTATTTATTTGTGAAAAGCCGCAATTATAATTAACTCAGAGGATGAAATACCTTAAGTAAAGCACCCGTGTCTCCAACAATTGGCAGGGCAGTCTGTCAGGAAGAAAGAAAGAAGAGAAAAGTCTTAATTTCAGAGCAAATCTTTCATGCTATTCAAATATTCAGCAGTTGTTTGCTCGGTGCAACTGCATCCTGTAAATTACTCAAAACATCACCAGAATGTGATTTACCCTGAACATTTTCAATGTTTCAGTGTTTTATTTTCAGTTGTAATCTGCAACGCTTGAGGAAACAGTTTAATAACTTTGTTGCTAGAAGACAGGATCGTCACATCTTCAAAATATTGTTGTTCTCTGGAGCCAAGAAAAAACATTTTGAAGTAAAGCCCATGTTTTTTTTTTAAATACATAAAATGAACTATAAGTGCATCTTTGAAAGACATGAATATAAATAGGTTCAAATGCTACATTTACGAGGCTTTAACACAGCAGCAACACTCGCATGGTGCTCACACTCCAGCTCTCAGAACTATAGTAAATGCGGCTCATTTCAAACTCACAAAGAGACCAGAAAAACATGAAAACATGTGTTAACAACAGGGTGCCGCCAATTTGTCCTAAACTGCAACAGTTTACTACAACGTGATGTTAGTGAACAGTGAGACAAGCTGCTAATTATCCAAAAACTGGAGCTGCACTCTGAATATCGACTTTGACTTTAACGTGATCTCAGTACTTCTCGTTGCTGATCACTGATGCTGAACTGCAGAAAGTAGATGAGATTTTCTCACATACCGGTTCACCTGGAGGTCCAGCAGGGCCTGGTGGGCCTGGTCTACCGGGGGAACCCTTTAATTGAGACAAAGAAAGGAGTTAACAGCCCTCCAGACTGTAATATCAAGCAGACATGCAAGGCTATAAGTTGCTGCTTTCACGCCCATCTCGGTTGGTGGGGATTTGTGTCCAGGAGCTGTGATACATTGTACTTGTTCATCCACAGTGCGTAGCTGACATTCTTCCGTGCCTTCAGCCATATTTTATCTGCAGATGTGTGAGGGAGTGAAGAAGAGCGAAAGGAGGGACTGATCTCACTTACCTCTCTTCCCGGAGCTCCAGGAGGGCCAGAAAAACCCGGGGGTCCACGAAGGCCCTGAAAAATCACCAGACAGATTTAAACAATCTTGCTTCATACAATCAGCTAGGTGTTATTTGCACTGTGAAATATTTGCCAGACTGCTGTCCACAACAACAGTTAGCTTCAAATCTTTTCTATGGATTCAAAGAATTTTCCACAGACCTCAATTCCTGGCTTCCCTGGGGGTCCCACGAGGCCCTAAGAACACATCACACATCTTGTTAACACTATCTGCCCTCTAGCACCCAGGATCCAATAAAGGGATTGTGTTAGACACCTTTTGCTCTATTGATTCTCTGTCTCCAACAATCCTGTGTTTCAAAAATGAACGCAGTCTCACTCACAGTCAAATCTGTGAGCTTCAAACTAGCGCTGGAGAACATATGTGATGAAGGTAGCGTGCAATACACCAGCACCCCACAGTGATGACCAGCATTTCATCCGAGGGTGCATTTAATGAACGCTTAAAGTGAAAATCAAAGAAGATCTCCTTCTTTCAACGCCTAAGACAAAGATGAGAACCTGAAGGTGCCATAGTTTGAGCTAAATAATGAATGCGGGAGACCGATCAATACGACATCATACTCACTGGTGGGCCTATGACACTCTCCCCAGGTTCGCCCTTTTCGCCGTGGTCTCCTGGCAATCCTGGGACACCTCTCTCACCCTGACACAAACACAAGGGAGCAGTCGGTGGGGATTCAGGGAGAGTGGATCCAGAAGAGGGGAGAGCTGCTGCTCAGCGTGATCATTAAGTATTCAAACTCTGCCGGAACCCATTTCCCTTTATCTTTTGCCTTTAGTAGCTTCAAGGGTAAGAAACACTACTATGGTGAAGGCCAGTGGCATGCACATGTTCATTATCTATTTCATTTGAAGTCATGCATGCGCTGTGATACACAGTAAATCCAAATGTACTAGGTTTTGTGTGTGTTTTTTTTTTACACCATTTATAACTGGAGCACAATTTCATCAGCGAATCTTGAAACCACTTTTGCGGTTTTCCATTAAGTACATACAGTATGTGAGCATTTTCAGCTAAATCAGCTCCACTAGTGGAATGGAAACTGTTGAATTTATATTTGAACAAGCAAACATTTGATTTCCATTGAAACAGTGCTGACAGATGACATAATCACAAATGACTCATAAAAACTGACATTTTGTTGTCATTTTCATCATTTAAATAAACAAAAAGCAGATTAGTCACATGGAAAAAGTAAGTGCAGCTCCACATTAATCACACCTTTAATATACATAATATTAGAATCAGGGGCTCAGATTAGGTGCCAATGGTTAGAACCTCCTTGACAGGTGGAACCCGTCAGATTTAAACTTCTGACACAGAGGTTCTTGCGTTTTCTTTGCTATTGAAGTGTGTGGTGTCGTCACTGCAAGATACAAAGAGCTTTCGAAGGCCCTCAGAAAAAAAGGTTGTGGTCAATGAGTCTGGCCAGTGATTTAAAAAGATCTCCAAATCTTTTGAAGTAAATCAATCTGCTGTGAGGAAATCATCTGCAAGTGGGGTAGATTTCTAACTACCCCAGCAAATTTAGTCCAAAAAGAAGCCAACAAGAACTTTTGTCACAGGATCTGCACTTGACTCTTGCAAGTGTCTACAATCAGACAAAGATTGCCAAGGTTTGACCTGCATGGGAGGAAAAAGCTTTTGCACAGAGTAGAACTACAGCTTGCCAAAAAACCTTTTGCCTTTTGGAATAATGTGCTCTGGACAGACAGATTAAAGATGGAGTTGCTTGGCCACAGTTAATGGAGACACGTTTGGTGCAGATTTAAAACAGCTTTTCAGGGGAAGAACCTCAGACCAACTGTGGAGTTTAGTAGTGTTTTGGGGTTGTTCTTGAGTCACCTGAATTCTGCATCATATCAAAGAGTGCTTCAAGATATTGTGAGGCCATCTGTCTGAAAGTTTAAGCTGAACCGGAAATTGACCTTTCCACAGGATTATGACCCTGAGAAGACCAGTAAGTCTACTGAAGAACTGATCAAAGAGAAGACGTAGAGGGTTTTGAAATAACCTAGTCAAAGCCGAGATTTGAATCCCATTGCAATGTTGAAGGGGGATTTGAAACAGGCAGTACATGCAAGAAAACCATCAGACATCCAGCAACTAAAGGAATTTTGCATAGAATAGAGGTAAAAACATTCAGCAAGCACACGTCAAGGATTGGTCGACACTTCTGTAAAACACATTCAAGAAGTTTTTTCTACTAAAGAGGCAACAGTAGCTTCTGAAGGCCAAGTGTGTACTTAGTTTTTTCGCATATCTATTCATATTTTTATTTATTTTGTTTGTTAAATATATGACTGATTTAAAAAAAAAAATTATGATATTTTTTTATATGTAGAGACTGAAACTCCAAATATGTCAGAAAAGCCAACAATTTCCCATTGTACTTACTTTTTACCAATACATATAATATATTTATAAACAGATATAATATTAATACTAGGTAAAAGTAGTGAATAAATGGTTTAAATAGATTCTATAAGATACTATTTCTTGCATGTTTCAGTAACTGTTTTCTGTATTTGCGGCACATTTCTGTATTTGAATGTGTTTTCTACATTCATGTGAGTCATCTCTTTATTATTAATATCCCAGCAGAAACCTTCCTGCTAACTAGTCCCACCTGGATCGTGTTATGAACATCATTCAAACATCAAATTGCACTTTTTGTATTTATACTATATGACATTGATTTTATGCTGTAGCTTTTTAAAGATTTATTTTTTGGGCTTTTTATGTCTTTATTAGAGAGGACAGTGGATAGAGTCAGAAATGGGAAGGAGAGAGTGGGGAAGGATATGCGGCAAATGGCCGAGGTCGGACTCGAACCCGGCACGTCCGCTACTCCTCTGCACATGGGACGCACAACATAACTGCTAGGCTATCGGCGCGCCCTATGTTGTAGCTTTTTAAAGATATTTATTTTATAACGCAAATCAATGGGAGGAATTATCTGACTGCTGAAACCTTCTCGGCATTCAAAAGCAAACGCTCTGACATAGATTCAGCTCCAGACTCTGTTTGAAACCTAATCGATTCTTTACACTTTAATGCCGACATAAATAACATAAATGACCCAAGGAGGTAATGTTTGGGTTTCATCTTGATTTTGATACTTTGAAAGCTATAGCAAGGGCAGCTGCAATTTTGAAACGTTTGAATAGTTAAAATAGCTAAAAGTAATTGATAAACAGTCCAGCTTCAGCCGTTCAGTGTAGCAGCACGAATGCAAAGTGATAATTCAGTTGTGTGACATTGTTATCACAGAGTAAAAAATATCTACTTTTATGTAATTACTAGTGTTAAATATCATCCTGTGTAAATCAGTTCAAATCAGCACATTGAAAATTTAATAGGTGAAGCAGATAATAGGGTGCTTAAGCTCATCTGCGGTGTGATAAAAAAACATTTTGGAGCCATTGACCTACATGAAGATTTTGTTACAGCAGAAAAGGTAAAACACAGATAGTTGCCATAAATATCACTTATCTATCTGCAGAGGTTAACATACAGCAGTGGGCAATACTGATAGCTGTGTTGGTGAGGTTCCACCACCACAGTGCCTCCTACCTTAGGCCCGCGAGATCCTCGAGCCAGAGACAACCCATCGCCCTGCAAAACAACAGGAGGAAGACATCACAATAGAGATTCGCTGTACATTCATCAGCAATTCACTTTGAGAACTGAGGTGCAGCCCAAAGAAAAAAAAAGCTGTTCTCCTGCTCGAATTAAAACAAAAGCATCGAATCTGTACGAGCTACACGTCACAGCACAAACAACATGAACACAGCGCTGCACTGTGAGCTCATCTTCAATACTATTTACAACATTTTTATTAGTTTCTGTCTACAGAGGCACAGCGATAGTACCATACAACAGAGAAGAAAAAAAAACTTGATTGGAATTGAGGCTAGTGTAAGCATTATTTACTGTACCATCCAGATGAGACATTGATTTCTGTGGTCAGCATGTATTAGTGTTACAAGTCCGAGATTGCACAATGTAAATTAACTATGCAGAAGTTGGATTTGAACTAACACAGCAATTCTACAGTTTTAGGGGGAGAAATATACCCGTTCACTCAAACATAAAACAGGAGAGTTGAGGAAGCGCAGAACTTTTAGAGGCAAATATCATCCACTTTTGTGTTAGACCAGGGGTAGCCAACCCTGGTCCTCGAGAGCCCCTATCCTGCATGTTTTAGATGTTTCCCTCTTCCAACACACCTGATTCAAATGATCAGGATCGTTATCAGGCTTCTGCAGAGCTTGATGATCATTTGAATCAGGTGTGTTGAAAGAGAGAAACATCTAAAACATGCAGGACAGTGGCCCTCGAGGACCAGGATTGGGCAGCCCTGGTCTAATGCATACAAATTCAACCCATGTTGGAGCAATGTCACGTTGACATGCTAAACTTTGATTTTTGTTGTTTGCACAGAGTCTAGTCTGCCAGTGTAGTTCCATTCAACTCAGATCAAATGAAGGACGGAGTTACACAGAGTTGCAGCATGTTACATAAGCACCAGATAAAGCTGAGTTTCTATTTCAGTTTGCCTCTTTGCTTGCTGCCCCTTTTTGAGACAACTGAAGTAGAACAACAGGGTCTAGTCTTCCCCAGCTGAGCCAGAAGACAAACAAATTGCGTTGCACTTTTGAATGCCCATAAGAGAGACGCTGCAGAGTCTGGCATTAAAATCGAGTCAAAAAATACCAGCGCTTGTTTCCCATGGTATTTTCTCACTATTGCTGCAGCTCAGTTGAAACAAAAGGATTCTCCTCAGTCATCTTCAAAGCAAACCTGCACGGCTGTTTGGTTGGCAGCTTCGTCGGTTAAAGCTGAGATTGTGGAGATGGTAACAGGAAAAAAAAGCAAAATCAAAACTGAAGAGAGAGACCACTAGACACACGAGGATTACATTTTAACTTTGTGCAAAAGAAAAAAACTTCAGTGTTGTTTGCTTTTCAATTAAAAATTTAGTTTCCAGCGTCTCTCAGGTCAACTGAAAGGATGTAGCTACGGCAACAATTCACATCTGGCTGACAAGCATGAATCAGGACAACACATTTTGGTGTTGTGGGATGTCAAGGGCTTAGCTGACCTGCAAAAGAAGCTTGAAATGGTTTCTAAAGCTGACAGCCAAACATCTGCTGAGATTTGAAGTGTATTACTGCGTTTACTCTTTTTTAATCTTTTTGCATTTTGAATGAGCTGCGGGGCAACTTCGCTGTGAGGAAAGATGGGGAAAGGGCAAAATTAATTAGATTTTGCAGACAGTCCTCATAGATAGGACTATTGATTAATTCCCTTCCTTTAATTGGTTCATTCTTACACCCTATGCAATGTCCCACACAGTTAGAATCAGGTTTTAAATCAGCGAGAGATGTCTGATAACTAATCTCTTATGTTTTTGTCTGGTCCATGCACTACTATGATTGTGATCAGATTTTAACACGACGTGAGGACATCATTTAAATGTTTCTGTGAGTGTGCCAAGAGTTTTTAATTACCAGGCAAATCCGATACTACGCTGAATAAAATCGATGCTCCCTTTAAGGATAATGTGGGACAGTATAGTTAGATGTGCCAGAGATAATTCCAAATTCAATACCTCAACAGCTGCACAATGTATTAAAAGGCAGAGCTAGAATGAAGATGAAAATAATTAATGTAAATATTAGTTCAGAAACCTATAGCAGCTTAAAGTAATCCTGCCATTCATTCACCGTCTTCCTATCAAATGAGTCACGCACAGTGTGTTTGAAAATGTCTGTGCTTAATGCACTGAGTCACATTATTAATGTGCTCCATGTGGAATTAGCACTAATGTACTGAGAGAGTTTGTGCATGCAAACAGTCTACAAGCTGCATCCATATGTGACCTATATATCAAAGGACATACAGGAATAGCAGATTACAATATCTCTAATGATTAGTGTAAATAAAGCAAAGCCCCTTTACTGGCATGGAATAGTGTGTTTCGCCGATCATCAAGCCACGATGGATTACCGTAGTTAGCCTGAAGGCATCTAGACTTGTCAGTGTTTTATTTATTTGATGCATCTTGGCAAAACATTTAGAAACTAGAAGAGCACTCTATAAAGTAATTCAAGGACCTACTTCTACGACTTAAGTAAATGCATGCAATTGTGATTTAGATAAACCTTTTAAGTTGCAAACATTATTGTGTTGACATAGTAATGTTGGTCATTGCATCAACTTAATATTTTGTGTGAATTAAACTCAAATTTCTGCATTACTTGGTTGAAAAATAAATTTGAGTTGAGGTAACATAATGAAATTGGTTTGACAACTGTATTATTCTTCAACTAGACAGCTGGACACCTCAGTGAGTAACACCCCAGACCTTGGCATGGGAGATCGGTGGTTCAGATCCTGGTCGGGGCGCAGGTATCCAGTGAGGACCCTTAGGCAAGATCCTTAATGCTGCCCCACCTACCTTCCTGTGTACGTCAATTTGGATTAAAGCGTCTGCTAAATGAAATTGTAGAATTGTAGAACTTGAGGTCAGGATTTCACACCCCTCTCCGTCCTATTCACC
>OMNN01079879.1:10129-25910 GCA_900302755.1 Chromis chromis | reverse complement strand
ATGTTTTTTTATGGGCAAGTGATAAACATTTATCTCGTTACTGTTGAACAGTGTGGATGAAAACAGAATGTTAATGATGGATTATTTTTTAATTATCACTTTAAGTGCTTCTTTTTTATGATAGATCATTCATATAATAAATATGTGTCCAGTTGCATCTGATCCATAGAGTCAGGTATAAGCTCATGTAATAACAATGTAATAACTGGTTTAATAACTTTCATAGTCATTTCTGAAATGATAAGTGTATCTTTTTAAAATTTATTTATCAGGTATGAGGACCTCCAGAGTGTCTCCATGGGAGCAGTAGATTACCCAACTACCAGCTGCTCTGTGATGTCATCAGGCGGCCTGGCCAATGGGTCAGACCCAGGGTCCATGGCTCCGCCCACTGCAAGACTCCCTCCAAGACTGGTGGCGAAGGATGCTTGGCCTCAAGGTCCAGAGGCCAGCAGGGAACAGTCCCAACCTCAGGACCAGAGCTGGAGCTCCAGTAGGGACAGAGGCCCTGACGCCTGGGCTCCGGGTAGAGACCGACCCCAGGACCAGGTCTGGAACTCAGGCAGAGACAGAGCGGGACACTCCAGTCAAGACCAGACATGGATACCAGGCAGAGACAGAGCTCATGTTGAAACAGACCAGGCCTGGATGAGGGGCGGGGAGCGAGGTCCTGAGCAGGACTGGGGGGGCGGCAGAGATCGGGGCCAGAATCAGGCCTGGAATGGAGGCAGAGGATCGGGAACAGACCGGGCCTCCTCAGGGCCGGAGCAGGGGTGGGGCAGTGGCCGAGGCCAAGACGAAGGCTGGAGCAACACAAGCAGGGACAGAGGAAACGTCTGGAGACCTGGTGAATATTCACACTGCTTAAACATGACCTAATTTGTACTGGATGACAGTGATATGGATGTTTGAGTGTGAGTTTAAATGAACCTCCTGAAGATCCCAGTTTAGTGTTTTTACAATGTCATAATGAAAATATTATTATAGTGTCTTGTGTATTGTTGTATAATGTCCTGTGCAGAGTGGACGGTTCTTTGTTTATGTTGTGGAGATTGATTCTGTGATCTCATTTTAAAGATCTGAACATGAAGAAAGTCCAGAGAGCGGAGATGGAACGAAGCCCCCCTGTCAACAACTTCCCACAGCCACCAGAGGGCAGAGACTCCTGTAAGAGAACAGGCTAAGACGAGTTACATTTCCTTCTGAAGCCTGATTGCGTGAAGAGTTCTCTAGCTCACGTATCTCAGTGTTAAGCAGAAATGCAGTACTGACTCTAACAGAAAAAGATGCTCCACAGTAATCTTTTGTTTGAAAAGTTGTTTCACGGTTTGTCCTGAGGTCATGACAGAACAACAATCTAAGTCTGCATTTGAAGTACATTGGCTTCCTATTGTTGTTGGCAGAAGCACTCTCAGGCACTAATATGTCGTGAAAGAGCCTTTTAGTAGAGCACAGCCACTGACTGTATTAGTGCTCAGTCAGAGAAGAATACTTTTAATCATTACAGAGAAACCGCCATGACTCTAGCAAGATGTTAAACCTTTTTTATTCAGGGTGCTACAAACATTCATGGACGTACAAGATTTTGCCCCAACAGTAATTAATCATGTTGAGTAACACTGGGGTTAAATTAACCTAATATCAGCAGTTGTGATCTTTTGGCAGCAGTCTGTGGAGGCTAATCAATGAGGGCAGGCGTTCAACTGCTGTGTCATGTAAATGAAACTGTTTCCATCAGAAAACAACCCTCAGATTAGTTGTTTTTTAAAGAGCCCATAATATGCACATAAACAAGTTCATCATTTTAGTTTTGGGGCATACCAGAATAAGTTTACATGCTTCATTGTTCAATAAACACATTATTTTCTCATACTGTACTGTAGCACCTCTTCTCTTCAGCTGCATATAGCTTCTGTCTGTTTAAGGCCCTCTCCTGAAAAGCACAGTCTGTCCTGACTGATAAGCTGGACAAACAAAGTTTTAAAAAAATGACAAATGAATAGCAATACAATAATTAACCCAAAGTAAATCCTTTAGGTTCAGATGCAGCCAGCATTGGTGAGGCCTCAACAGCCCAGCTAAGCGAAGATCAGAAACCTCCGATCCTCCCGACCAAGAAGGAGCCTCCGACCTACCCTGCAGGTAAAAGCTGCTGTAGTCACTGAATCTTAGAATTAATTATAGCTAATTATTAAATATAGAAAAAAAAATACCTGATTGCACTTAGGTTTTCTGCACACTTTCCCGACTACAACAGTCACACATAGGTAACAAATGGGGAAAAAAGTAACCTTTTTTTTTTCAAGAGAAATATTTTTTGTTGTTTTCGCAATAAACTCCAAAATAAAATAAAATAATACCAGAATGATCTCAGTTTTGTAAATATGTTTGTTGTATAAAAGAGTACGTAAGGACTTCTATTTAATCCTACTGTGTTAAATAAAATGAATCTTTCATTTGTCGACAACCACCAGGAAGTCAAGAGGAGCGTTGGCAGCTGCAGATTGTCGCCAAAGGGAGAGTCACATGTCCAAAATGTAAAAGTGTGAGCAGGAAGACTGTGGAGGGGCTCAAGAAGCACATGGAGAACTGCCGACTGGTGAGAACTCAGTGTAGAGCATTATATTAGTCCTCTAAAGACTACTTGGTTGTCTATGGAAAGCTCTCTCCTTTTTTCATCATACCTCTGTGGTTTATAGCAGGTAACAAGTTAAAGATTCATTATAATGTCACTCTGTTGTCTGCAGCAACCTTTTACCTGTCAACACTGTGGGAAACAGCTCAAGTCTTCAACAGGGATGAAGTATCACATCATGGCGGACCACAGCCACTTGGTAAGACTATTCAGCACTAACTCTGCTGTGTTGTACTTTTTGTTTTTCTCGGCTTTATTCATTTCCTGGATCTCGGTTGCACTTCTATTTTGGCCTTTTGCCTGACTGCTCTGATGATTTTTAGTTTTGTATCCATTGTCCAACTGCTTACTTGTATTTCTATAATATAACTTAACATAATAAAACCATATTATTAGCTTTCATAAAAGCCCATGTGTATCTTATTTGATCTAATGTCTATTTTAATAATCCAAAATACACACTTGGTGGAGTTGATGGGTTAGATAAAAGTATTTGAAACTCATTTTCTACTCTTTCTAGCCATCAGCAGATGATGCCAAGGACCTGGACGATCGTGCCATCAAAGACAAACTACGTAAAATCCTAAAGAGACTGGGAAAATTAAAATGCTCTAAAGAGGTAAACTGTGACCCTTTGTGCTGGAGTTGTAGATGACCTGTCTATATCTGACAGCTGTTTGACACATTGTTTCCTTTTAAGTTGGAAAATTTGGTGAAATAAGACAATGGTGAAAACGTTTTCTTTCCAGGGCTGTAGTGCTGCGTTCACCAGCATCATGGGATACGTGTACCACATGAAGAAGTGCGGGAAGGAGGAGTCGGAGCTGGAGAAGATGCTGCTGAATTGCTCTCACTGTGGGAAAACATACAAATCCAAGGCTGGTCTGGAGTACCACCTGAAATCAGAGCATGCTCCTGTGAGTCATATGTCTTACTTTAACCACTAATTCAGAGTAATTAGTCATTATTAGTCAGATTTATTTACCTGCACAAGTAGAGCACTGTTATTGTAAGAAATTATTTGATGTTGGCTGAGGTGCTCTGAATTCAGTTGTGATTTAATTGTATAATAATCATAACTTTAAAGCTTAGTGTAGTCCTTGACATCCCTGTTGAATCAACTGTATTTTTAAATACCTGTGAAGCAATATGTGCCCCATCTCCCTTAAGTCAGTCCTTTTGAACCTGTTCTCCTGTCACCCAGACGCCCCAGAAGACTGAGGAAGACGAGGCCCTGAAGGCCCAGAGGGAGGCCAACCCAGAGAGGACGGCAAGCGGCCGGGTGCAGCGAGCTTCGGCTCAGGTCGCCAACTTCCACCTGGCTGAGATCGCCAACAACGAGCTGCCCAAAGACTGGCCCAAGAGGAAGTTTCAGTCCGACCTGGTGCCAGATGACAAAAAGGCAAGAGAAGATTCAGTTTCACATTCAACCAAGGGATTTGTGAGGGTGTATTTACTCACAACTTTGAAAGAACAGTTTGAAAGAAGAGTAAACCTCTTTATACTACTTCGAAAGTCAACCAGACATATGAAGTTGCTCTCTATTTTGCCAGTATAAACTGAAAGTGCGCCTCAACTGATCTCTAAACTTTGACTGACTTTCTTCCCAGTTGAAATACGCCCGACCAGGCCTGCCTGCCTTCAGCCAGGAGGTGCTGAGGAAGTGGAAGAATGAGGTGAAGCTGCAGAGGAAAGTCCAGTGTCCCAACCAGGTAAACATTTGTTTATTTATTTAGTGTGTGGTTATGATGACTGCTATGTGTGCAATTAAAACAAGGGGACAAGACCATATGTATAATAAGGTATAAAATATCAATTAAGCTCAGCCATGAGGACTGTCGCTCTCAGGAAAAAGGATTGATTCCTATAAAATAATAGGTGGAAAGTGCACTTTCCACTTAAGTGCAATGTACTTTTATCTGTATACTCCATTTATGAGCTTGTTTGTTTTTTAAATGTGCCATTTGTCATGTTATTCATTTGTTTCAGTCCAAGCCAGAACCAAAAAAGTTGGTCTTTTGTACATTTTTACGTCGAGAACCTGGTTGTTGTGTGAAGTTCTGAACTCACACTATGTGATGTAATGCAATTTGCATCTTCCTCAGGGCTGTGGCTCCACCTACACCAGTGTGTCCGGACTGAAAGCTCATCTGGGACTCTGCACAAGGGTACGTTCCCTTGTTTATTGGTTTGGAAATTAAAGATACAGTCCATAGAATGCACACAAATCCTGCTTATTGGGAATGGGGAATTATTTTTTGTCAAAGTACAGCATTTTCAGAATTTGTGGATTTGTCAAATTAGTTAGTTTGGTACATTTGTTGCTGTGGGCAACTAAAGAAAATCTGAAATCATACCAACTCTTTAACCATCGATTGGGCAAAAAAATCTGCATGTCATCTTTAGATTGACTAAATCAAACACAGAGCACTGAGTGCACTCTACCGACTAGCCTCTTCAGCTTAAATTAGTTACATGTAATAATAAAAACATGCACAATATAGCATATTTAATTGTTTTAACATGGTTATTTTATACTGAAATGACTTCCAACAGACCAGCGTGCATCTGCCACATTCAAATTTCTGAAAATGGAAGGTTATCCCAGCACATTAACTATTGAGGAATATAACACGGACAAGTTAGCCTGCAGTTTTTAGATAATCTGCCATGTTGATTTACAAACTGCTGTTTACAAAGTTTACACTGGACTTTATAGCCATCTATCAGAACGAAATGCAGCCACACCAACGACTTCTTTGACGTGGTGTGAGTTTGTTTGGAACTGACTTAGAGTAAACATTCAATAAACGTTAAATAAGTTCAACCTAGCAGTTTTAATTAGGATGAATGAGGTCAAAGTTGTGAAAACACAGGGATGTTTACAGGGAGTCTGTTCCTCCTACTACCAAAAATTACAGATTAATTCAGGTCTATTCTTGATGTAGCACACTGCCCATATAAAAGTAACACCAGCAATTGTCAGAGCGATGACATTCAACCTGGTCTTGGAGTTCAGCAACATTTTTACAAGTCCAATGCATTCCAGGACCAGAAAGTCATGTCAAGGCTCTTTTGTTTCCTTTGATAACATTTCAGGGCGACTTTGAGGCTGGAAAATACAGATGCCTGATCTGCAATAAGGAGTTCAACTCTGAAAGCGGAGTGAAATACCACATCAACTCTGTCCATTCACAGGTAATGAAAAGGTCACGAGTGTCCTATCATGCAACTTCATACTGTTTGTTTACTTCATCATATTGCTGCAGATGACTTCAACATCAATAACTCTGCTTTGACCTTGTCTTGTGGTTTTTCTCTTGCTGTGTGTTTCTCATCAGGACTGGTTTGTGACGAACAAGAAGGCCTCCAAAAAGTTTGAGAAGTTCCTCAAAAACCAGCCCAAGGAGTTTTCCCGTAATGTGGACAAGCAGAATATGGATCAGTACCACCATCACCACCTGCAGCATCATCATCATCAGCACCAACACCACCACCACCATCAACAGCAGCATCAGCTCCAGCACCAGCCTCTGCAGCACCCACTGCAGCCACTGCATCACCTCCAGCACCAAACCCAGTTCCTCCACCCAGAGCGGCAGAACCTGTCTCCACAAGATGACGCCCAGCTCCAGCAGCCGATGCTCCACTACACCCCTCTGGAACCTCCCGCGGGGCCACTGTGGGTGGATATGGACCGTAGAGAAGCTGTGCCGTTACCAGAGCAGGGCCCCATCGACATGGATATGGCTGTCGATGAGAAACCTGAAGAGGACAGCAGCGGCATGGTGGAGGTTAAAAGGAGAGAGAAGGGGGACAGAGGAGGGGAGAGGGGGAAGCCTGATGGGAAGCAGAAGGATTGCTTTGGTTATAGCGGGGGCAGCAGCAGCAGTAGCAGTAGCAGCAGTAATACTGGCAGCTCATCGAGTGAATCGGAGGTGGAGCAGCAGGACAGGCAGAGACAGATCGACCAGTGGAACCTGAAGCGACCAGGCATCATGGAGCCCCACACTGAGGCTGGAAAACGACAGAGAAACGCTTAAAAAGACCCTGCATCAGCGTGGAGAAATGACACTTCAACTGTGTTCAGCTGACCTTAATGGCGGTAGATAAAGGTAGGACATTTGTGACAAATAAAAAAGACGTGTTTTCCACAAGAGAGAGAGGACAGAAGGCAGCTGAGGACAAACCCTAGAAACCTGTAACATCTTGGATAATGATGGATACCTTAAAGACAGCCTCCAGGTGTCAGCGTGGATATGAGACTATATTCACTCCTGCTTTGGAGGCTGTTTCTCTGTCTTGAAATGGTTGTCACTGTATAGCCTTGAGAAATGTAGTTATACTCTTTATCTGTGTGTTTATCTGTAACAGATTGTTTTCACCAACTTTAAATGTCTTATTCTTTTAAAAAAAGTTTGATAAACACTTCTTGTCTTTCATGTTTACCTTTAAAGGGAAAAGTTAACCTACAGAGAGGATGCTACAGTATAGTATTTTGTTAGACTTGTCTAGTCGCGCTCTCTCTGAAAAGATTTTGTGCCTATTACGTATGATCTATATAACTTCATACTACTCATCCTCACTTTTACTTACAACTGACTGGCCTTTCTTGGCTGAACAATGTTCTTTTCTGGTCGAATTTGATAGAAGAAACATCACTTCTCTCTCTGACTTGGATTCCCATCTCTGTTCCTTCCTTTGTCACATTTTCATTTCAGGTGTTGAATACATTTAATTTTCTAACTGTGTATTAGCAGTGAATGCAGCTTTGTTCATCGCTGGCATTACGTTGCCATTCTTGAACCAAACTTGTGGTAACATGAGAGTTTTGCATCTGTGTAGTTCTCCAGTGCAAGTAAGTTACATTTGAACAACAGTGGAATAGGTAGGTCAGTACCACTAGTGTTAAAGGTGGAGTCTGCGATTCTGGAGAAAGAGTGTTGATATTTACATAGTGAGCATGTGCCAGAGGTAGGCTTTGATTATAGTCCCTTGTGCATGCACACGTAGACTAATGCAGACATCTTGGACGCGTGGTTGTTGATTTTATACTACTTTCTCGTCCACTCAGAGGACATGTTCTTTAAATGCACAATAGATCAGCGCCTACATATTCTGCCTATGTACACTACTGTGGAGCATGTTCACCACTGTCCTTGTAACAGATTTTGGGCTGCAGGTGGACTCTCAAATGCGTAGCCAAAATCTTCATCACCCAGACCCTCGTGGATGGGGAAAGTGCACCACTGACCTTAAAATCTCTCCTGCTCCCACTGCCCCCTTTCCTCCTATACTCCTTCCTTTCCCCCGTCCTGTGCATGAGCATGAACATGTACAGAACACTGTGGAATGGTGTTGTGTGTATCGGTCCAAGCTGCTTTGGTTGTCACCCATTCGCAATCACATTCTCCACCTTTAAATCTAAAGCAATAGCTTGTCCATCCTCCCCAGTTGTTCTGTGCAGGAGATCTCCAGCTATTATACAGAATGTATTTCCCGTTAAAAACATCAAGATCTGTGTTGCATTTCAGTTTGTGTAGGAGACCTGTTAAGCAGAGAGCTTTAGAGGGTTTTGAGTAGTTTCCAAGAAACAGAAACGACAAAGAAGTACAAATGAGATTAGTGTCTTTACGTAGAACTTAAAACTGATACTAACAGTCGGTGACGTCTGTCTCTCTGAATGGAGTTTTGAGACATGTTTTCCTGTATTGTCTTAAACATTGTTGAGATGTGAGGATTTTTTATTTGCAATAATTTTGTAATAATTTCAGGAATTGACTGTTTGACTAAAATCATTTTATTAGAAGGGTTATTTACCAGGTGTTTTCCATGCTTGTAGTCACACCTTATGGTTGCCCTCAGTGAATAGAGTTGCTTATGCAAACATGAGCTGCAGAAAAAGACATAAGGTGTGACTGAAGTGTAACTTTAGTTCATTTTTTATGTTAAAAACTTCATTTTTTGTTCATTTGAAACATTCCAAGTAAGACAAAACACAAATTTACATCAGCAGGGAAATGAAGTAAGCACATGTTAGAATAAAACACCAATAAATGTTAGTCAGCAAATAGACGCACTCGATTTCTTGGCAAACCAAAAACTACAGCTGCCTTTCCCTTCCTAGATGATACACTTGGCCAGCTGAATAAAACACAACAGCACAGAAATATTAGAAGTATACAAATGTAAGAAGACATTTTCATATCTACAGTTTAACAGATGACATTTAGCTGCGGTGGTTTACAGATTATGTTTGAATGCAGACAGGCAGGCAGGTTGCCTCACATCACCACTACTGACATCAACACTGATGAAGGAAAGCTAAAAAGCATCTAACATGGAGAACATGTTTTTATCCTCAGTTCAGTCTTCAAAGGATATTTAACCGATAGCATGTACCCTAATGTTTGTGTACTCTGCATTTTGTATCTACTGTAGTGGGATATGGTTATTGTCAGTCATTTCTTCGTGATGTTTTAACACTGTCTTGTATGTTTGTTTGTTTTTTTACAACTTTTTGCATTTATGAATGTATTTAGTTCTGGGTTTCTCCTCTCTTGTACACTTCTGATCTGCCAGATAATTGAATTATTCAACTAAAGTTACCCTTTAATCTGTGAAACTATGTAAAAGAAATCCTCTGTCGGTGATATTTACTGTATCTGATTGTTTAAAGTGCTTTGCCCTTCATTGGCCTCCATCAGATGCCTTTTAGATGAGCAGCCTGTGGTGGTTAAGTTTGAAATAGAAAAACTCTGAGGACATGGGAAGTTTTATTTTACTCACTGTTGGTGTTAATAAGTGGTGGAGAGCATACAGTGATCTCTTTGTAAACAGCCAGTGAGCCTTTGGATCTGAACTGTGTCAGATAACTGGACGTCTGTTGTTGGCTTTTGTTTTTACTCTGACGTTTCATTTAACCAGGTTGGACTGAGACTGAAAACTGTGTCTTGGTCATGTTACTGTTACCTTACCTTGCCTCCATCTTGGGTGCTAACCACTACAAGATTGTTTTGATGAACTTTATATTGTGAATCAGTGTGAATAGAACTTCCTAATAATTATTATAAGATGATTGTTAGATTAATAATTTACGATTAAATGAAGCAAATATTTGCTTAGAACCCATCATCAGTAGTTGCATACACTCTGATGCCACTTTATTAGGTTTACTACACAACTGTTCAGCCATGAAGTCTACTTTTATAATATCCACAATGTTAAGGCTTCCTTTAATACTGTCATAGAGATGTTAATTCAATAATGTGTATGTAATGAAATGTAAAATGGAGGACATAATGTAGCCTGCTGCAACACCACCTTTAATGATGACCTTAATGGTAACCAGGGTCAAAAAAGTATTAAACAATACCTATTGTGTTTTCAAAAAGCAGTGCATTACTGCTTACTTTAGTCCCTGTGAACAAGTTTCTTCTGTTTGTGTTACTCTGCAACATCACGAGATGCATTGTCACATAACTGCCCGTTTACAATATAACCTTAAATATGGCCCATTATTTTCTACAATTCTACAATTTCATTGAGCAGACGCTTTTATCCAAAGCGACATACATAGGTAGGTAGGCGGGTCAGCATTAAGGACCTTGCCTAAGGGTCCTCACTGGACACCTGCACCCTGACCAGGATTTGAACCCATGCCAAGGTCAGGAGTGTTAGTCACTGAGCTATCCAGCTGCTATTTTCATTGTCGATTGCTTTCTTGATTGATGAATTAGTTGTTGGCTCTAAAAAATGTCAGAAAATAGTGAAAAAATTCCAAGATAGCCCAAAATAATGTCCTCAAATATCTTGTTTTGTTCACCAAACGAAGATATTCCGTTTACTTTAATAGAAGAGTAAAGAAAACGAAAGCAAATCAAATTTAAGAAGCTGGAATCAGATGATTTAAATTACTCAAACAGATTTAATAGATTATCTAAGTGGTTGGCTGCCTTAAAATAAAATAAGTAATTGTCCTACTAAGATTAGAATAGTAACTGTGATGTGACTGCTGAATTTAAGAATGGTAACATTACATTACTGCATCACAGACAGATGTAATGTGATTGCAATACTGTGTTACCACAAACACTAAATTCATGGCTGAGTTGTTGTGTTGAATTGTTAAAGACTGACCTGTGAACCTGATCTAGTGGCTGCGGAGTGTGTAGCTAACCCAGTCTTCAGAGGCTTAAAGAGGGTCTGTTATCCAATCGTTTACAAAAAAAAATTAAGCTAACACTAGAAGAAATGTGTGACATGATTTCATGTAACTTTTTTTTTCTCCTTTTGATTGTGTGGTAGCCTCTTACAGGACGTTTTCCTGCTAAAATACTTACCATGTCCACTCATGCTCATGACCAAATGTTTATCAGCATCCATGCACTGTGAACTGGAAAGCAGACCCCCACAGTACAGAGCTTTTTCACAGCAGAGATGTCGACTTGTTCCTAATAACATCAACTGTACTATTCAAGTGGGCTGATAATTATTCAGCTACTTACAAATGTGCTTTTCTTGCTGTGAAAAAGAGTCCTCATCAGAAACTCCCCCAGATTGACATTTTGTTTTAACCTCCAAAAACAGCTTTTTTAAAAGTCCAAGTGAAATTAAAACTCAGAATGTGATAAATTAGTAAGGCTCAAACATGTTGCCACGATAACTAAACCATTAAGGCTTTGGCATTTTGTCTTCCTGTCCAGACAGCAGCGTCTGTTTCTCTTTTAAAAAAAATGCATTTATCATTAGAGAGGACAGGACAGTGGATAGAGTTGGAAACGGGAGAGAGTGGGGAAGGACATTCGGTAAATGGCCAAGTTCGAACTCAAACCTGGCACAGCCGCTACACCTCTGCACGTGGGTCATGCGACATAACCGCTAGGCTATTGGGGCGCCCGCGTCTGTTTCTTTTAATGCACAATTCTGTCATCCAGATTCAGTCAAACCTAAAAATCTGCTTTTGTTATGATTTTTGTATTTTTGTTGCAGAGGAGTTTTTAACTACTGTAGAGCCACAACAGGTGCATTATGTTACAAATTATATCAAAGACGACCAGCAACAAGTCCAGTTTTCACAATAGATAGGAGTAGTAACAGACGTCAAGTATTTCTTCCAAATTCTACAGGTTGGAGTTCTTGATTTCTTTAAGTTGTCTCGATGCTGTCCTTAGTGAAAATGTAAAATCGTGGTTAAAGCATTGATTTGATTCTGACCTCCTGAAGTGAAGTGATTGTCTTTGAGAGGTTTGCTAAACTAGATGTAATGCAGGAAACTGAGTAGTGTTAACGGTGCAGTGATGGAGATCTGTGAACTAATGGAAATAATGAAAAGCTGTTCTTATGTCTTGTGAGCCACCATCACCCTCCATACAGAAAATAAAGGATATTATCGAGGCCAGATTTAAACAAAGGTTCAGTCAGTTAGTAGCCTTGTGCCATCTGTGAACACAAAGGAAGCGCTTGATTTTACAACTTTGTGAGACATGATTTCTATTGGAGTGAAAACTGTGTCAACCAACGCCACATTAAAAATCTGTATATTTAATATGCTACCACTTGTTTTGTTTTGTTTTTAGAGTTTATGTGCTGCTATATCATAGTACCAGCAGGTAATTAAAGCTTTAGTTCATGGTCATTTTGGGTTCTGTGTTTTAGTAATATTGACATGAGGACTGGCACATAGGATAATCATAGCATCTGTTTTACTCATGCAAGTGTCTATTTAGCTCATATTTAGTATTTTCTAAACTATCGGTCCTGATTAAATTGCTTGCCTGCCCTTGCTGCAGCAGTGTCAAGGGACTTCATGACCCCTTCCTTTACCGTTGTAGTAGTGGTAAATGCTTCTCAAAGTTGTCCACTTGCATCCCTTTGACAAAACAGTCTTTGCTATGACAGGTGCAGCTGAAGTCATGCCAGGTTTTTAAAGTAAATTGCAAGACTGTGGACAACAGGACAGCTTAAAGTGATTTATGGAAGACATAAAAAGGCATTAAATAGTTGCATTTATGTAGAAAATTGTTATACAAACTGAAAATATGCCATTTCAAAGGCAAAATGTGTTTTAATATAGTAGCTGCCCCAGTTATATATAACCATAGTTCATACTTGGAATTTCATATATAAATAGATGAAAATATCCCAGAATGCAAAGTACATACCTACTTGTTATAAACTTTATGTTGATAAAACTGTGAGCAGTTTAGCCAAAGCATGATTCGTCTTCATAAAGACAACCTCTGATGAAAATCAATTTTTTTGTGTGTATATATGTTGTTATTGTTGTTTTTTAACATGCTGGAAGACATATGTGCAAAATAAGCAGTCAATGCCATGGCTGAGCATTGAATCTGAATCTGCAGTGTACAGATGACAGTCTCAAAAACACAGATTCAGACTTTTTTGATTTCATATGTAACAAATATAATGAACTAATCCTTACAGTTTGCAGGGATATGTGTAAAACCATGTTTAAAGGTAGTCTATATACACAAATGCTAAAGTGTCCTTGATGATATTTGATCCATATGTTTGCTTTAGATGCAAAAAAAAAGTCTGATTTGTCCTGTCTTACTACAAACTGTGAGGACCAAGTTACAGCCACATCAACCCAAAGACAACAGAAGAGTCTTAAAGGTAGAAGGGCCACCTAAAATGTTTTTTCCCCCTCATGCAATGCATCTTTAAAGGACACTCATCATCTTGTTTTCTCACATGTGGGGGACTTTAGAGACCAGTGAAAGAGTTCCCACTCCTGCATTTCAATCTATTAGACTTTGTAGCAACCAAATGACACTTTTCCATGATTTCCACTTGAACAAGGCCCATATAGAACCTCCAGCTCACCCTATTACAATGTAACTCAATGCACTGCATCACACCTTCATTTACAGGCATTCTCTCCCCTGTGGGTTTACTTTACAGGACACTGTCACCTTTACTTCCACTGGGAGGACTCCCATGAGAGCACTTCACTGCAGATTGTCTAGAGGGCACTTCATCCTTATTTATCCCTGCATATTTCTTGCTTTGTGTGGGCACATTAGAGGGTATTTGATCATGTTTAGGGGCACCTTAGAGGTATCTGATCGTGTTTAGGGACACCTTAGAGGTATTTGATCATGTTTAGGGACACCTTAGAGGGCACTTCAGCACTATGTAGTGAGTCTAGTGAGTAAATAAAGCATGCATGGAAGGTGTTACCAGTATATACAAAAAAGAAAAATAATACACTTTAAAACGTTCCTCCAGGTGTGATGTACTGTTAAATGCCCCTGCTGACCTCCTGACACTGGTCAGGATTGAACTCTCGGCTGCTGCACCGTTGAATAGGTGCAGTTCGTCTGGGTGCTGGTAGGGGGCGGTGCGGACCGCGGTGCTGCCACAGTAACATGGCGGTCTGATGTAAGCAAAATGTGGCTTTGAGCTGACTGAACCAGAGGAAACAACGCGGGAGATGTTTGTAGTTCACCTTCCGTGAAAGAAACCCGACAGGATTCACATGTCGGTTTGGTGTCTGCGGCTCCGGTGATCCTCCGCCGTGTCGCTGCCGGTAGCAGAGTTTGGGATTCGATCCCGGGTGGCCGGAGTCCAGCTTCCCGTAGTCGGTACGAGGTCTTTCAGCCTTCGCCACCGGGGAAGAAGCCGTGGATCCACACAGGGTGAGCTTTTAACGGTGCTAGTTGCCGGTTACAGGCTAGTTTTAACTACATTATAGTTCATGTAGTGACACACACACACACTCCACTGCTACTTTAGCCAGTTAGCATTAGCTCTGTGTGAGTTAGCTCAGTAGCGTGGCTAAAAGACGAAGTGACTCACTGCAAAAACAAACCACTTACTGAAGTTTATCACTTAAATAACTTAATGCTTCATATGTTTTGTTTTTGTTACATGCGCCGAATTCATGAGTGACTTCAAAACATTAAGGACTGTAGGTTTTTGTGTCTGTACTGTACATGTACACTTGTGTGTAGAGGAGACTGCGTAAAACTGTCACATTTTTGAATGGAGTTTGGTGCGGCAGACGTAATATCGGTATAGGGTTAGCTGTGTGACTCCACTTTACCACAAAACATATTAGCAAGCTCTTACTGTATGTAAAATATAGCAAAGACGTCTTAATTGGTTTTATGTCCTCTCATTAATCTGTTGAATGGTGGTTGACAACTCTCAGGCAGTCACTCCCAGCCCAAGGGGGGATCACTGGGGTAGTATGATGAAACATTACTGTATCTGTACAGTCACTATATAGCTCCAGTGATAGATTCTGCAGATGCTGTGAGGTGAGTTATAAAAATCCTATGTCTGTCTTCTGTTTCTGTTTCTGTTTCTGTCTGTGCAGCAGTAAAAGCAGAGTGAGGAGGAACTTTCTCTACACATGAGGAGGCAACTAACAGGACAACCACAGCAGCAGAACCCCAGAGCTGATGGATCCCATTGACTCTGGACAAGGTCTGTCAACATACTGTAGCCTGGCAGCTGTGTGGTGGTGTGAAGGTTCCTGCAAATACAAAATAATTCTTTTAAATGAATATTTAGTTAGGTTATTCAAATACTGTACTTTGTACTTTACAAGTACAAATTTCGATTTCTTTTTTGCTTTTACTCCACTACCTCTCAGTGGCGCTTGTTGTACTCTTTACTCTACTTCACTTGTCTGACTGTCTTAGTTACTAGTTATTTTTCAGATTACTATTTTTCATGGCCTTCCTGTCCAAAATATTTTTTTTAAATGCATATCTCTGGGCGCCGTTTAGCTCACTGGGTTAAGGCGATACCACATGGGCACCCATATGCACATCGCAGTGTTGAAGCTGGAGCAGTATTTTGTGCAGCGCTACACCACTATATGAAGTAGTCAATTAACTCAGCCTTAAACATCTACAGCAGTAAAATGCAAACTCCACATTAATACAGCAGTAATATTAATCCACAAACATCATATACAATCGTAAAACACTGACAGGAAATATTTTACTGCAGAATTAAGCTTTTAATACTTAAAGTGCATTTTGCTGTTAATATTTACTTTTACTTAAGTACATTTTTAAATGAAGGACTTTTTACTGAAGGAAAGGGTCGGAAAGTCTTAGTCTTTGCGCCCTAGTCACGTTGTTGAGCTACATTGGACATTGTTTCAGC
>OMNN01079855.1:0-11972 GCA_900302755.1 Chromis chromis | reverse complement strand
ACCCGGAAGTGATGCTTAGCTTAAAGAAAGCAGAGGCTTGTGTTAGCGGTTAGCTGCATATTTAGCTTGTGTTTCTGTGTAGCAAAGCCAAATTTCTACCATAGTAACGCAAGCCTTAATGGCATTTATGGCTTAAAATTTCAAAAAGTTGCACTGGCTGACGACTAGACGAAAAAAGGTACCCTTAAGCAGCCAAAACAGTGTAACGCGACTAGCTAGTTAGCCAAACGTAGGTTAGCATTGTTTAGAAACTACAGCCATGACTCTAGCCGTCGATCGCGAACCCAGGAAGACTGCGGGAAACCGCATGTCAAAATTACTGGATGCTGAAGAAGAGGATGAGTTTTACAAGACCACTTATGGTGGATTTAACGATGTGAGTAGCAAAGCTGATAAACACAGAGCGGGCTATTGAGTTAGCATCAGCTAGCGCCCGGCTAGCTTCAGTTGGTCAACACTTGGAACAGATGATGTTCAGTCAGATAGACTGGAATTAACGACATATTTTCGAGTAGTTATAACCTCAAATGGACACTTCAAAATACTAGTTATTAGGCATCAAACGAATGGTTACACGACTATTTTGTTTGTATTATTCATTCATAGAACTGAGCAGAGTCCTGCAGCACTAATCATTACCCTGCCCCAAAGCCTGCATAATAGCAACAGGACCCTTTTACAATTTGAACATATTCTTTAGAGATGTTTCATACCTCTAGGGGACTTTTGCATTTAATGCTTAGTTGCTTAATTAGCCCGAACAACCATAATCCAATAGGGAGCTAAAACCCCCAAATTACTTGGGATAAGCACTCAGCAAGATTATTAAAACTGTTCAGTGCTGGAAATAACTAAATGGTGGTTGATATGAATCAGTGCTAATTAACTGCTTACACTGTACCAGTCACAAGACGATCAATACTCTTAAAGCTTTATTTAGAAGTCAAATTTACCTTCTAAAGTACCTAAAATGAGACATCTCTCATATTTAGTGTTCCCTTATTGATATAAATGAATTACAAAAAGATACTACAGTTACATCATTATAATGCAATAGTTTGACAGCAGCATACAGCTTCCACAATTATTGTAATGATGAGTCAACGTCTCTCTTACACTGTTCTACTATAACAATTGGCAGGGCTACTGTATTGGACTGCAGTAGTTTTTTGTAGTCGTACAGAATAAACTGGCAGTTCTGAGTGTATGTTCATCTGCATCTTAAAGACTCCACAATATTATAAGTTTGTCCAGTTTAACTTGGTTAATGTCACAGTTCCTGCAGTTAATGTCACAGTTTAATATGGGTTTTCAAAAAATGCTCCTCAAACTTAAGTTTTTCAATCAATCAATCAATCAATCAATCAATCAATCAAATCAAATAGACTTTGTTCATCCGTTCAGAACTGCATTTGCAGAGAAAGCGCCAGTGCAGAAACAATAAAACATAGCACATGTCCATTCACAAATGTCAAGTTCATGATAGTTCCATAATAAATAGATTAAAAACAATAGGCCAATCGTAATAGTCCTCAGCTACAGTTTTGTGTAGCAATCAGCCGTTTAACAGGCGGATGGAGGTGGGGAGGAAGCTGGAGGTGGCCCTCTTTGTCCTCAGTGGGAGCGACCTGTACCTGCGCCCTGAAGTAAGGTAGCAGAGTGTAGTGAGGGTGCAGGGTGTGTGAGGGGTCAGTGGAGATCTGGGTGCCTTTCCTCAGGACACTTTTGGAGAATAAGAAAGCTTTGCATCAACCTGGGTCTTTCGGAGCTGTGAAAATTGGCTCATCAGTTGTGCTTGGAGCAACAGCACATTGAAAGAAATCCAATAAGAACTCCAACATGGAGAGGACAAACCTAACAAATGAGTCTACCAAAATGTACCTCCCATTAAGGTAATCAAAACCACAGTGCCGGTAGGATTCATCTGAAATAGTGACCATGAGTGCACAATGTTCTTCCTCAGTCCGTCTAACAAATATATCAGTCAGCTGTAAAGAGAGACCAGATGAGGCTGGATGCCAGACTTTCCAGCTTCACATCCAAATAGGGAAGAAAGTCCTACACTGTATTCATCATAAAATTACACGCTATTATTTGTTATTATCGCAAAATTAATTTACAGCTTCCACTTCAAGATGCTAATTTGTTTCCTTAATTTAAGTCTGGCTAATTTTCTTCAAACAGCTGCTGGTTCAAGGGTCAGCTTGTGTAGGGGGACTTGGCAACGGCTGCTCTGGCAGTTCTGACAAGAGAGGCTACATAACAAATCACTAACAAAACCTGAGATGCCTCAGTGGTCTCAGCTGGAACTTTGATAAAATGGGGACAGTGCCTGTGCACGTACTTGAACCTGAATATTAGAACATTTTGAAGCATTTTCAGCCACTGACTGATGATGTTTTTAGTTAATTTATTAGTGTTTGTATATGCTGTCCTCTTTTCCTTGTCACAATTAACCAATTTTGCAGATTTTCTCTCTGTCATCTGTATAATTAGTGTTTAGAGACATAATTGGTGTCTTGCTGCTTTCTAAAACTCTCATTTAACATTTATCTTAATCTCCATAACATTTTTGTCCAAAGTGTATTATTTTGCCTATCCCATGTAAACTCAGTCCACAAGTCTGAATGTATTAGCTTGAGTGTGAGAGAATGGGATGTTGCTCAGCATGCATGTATATTATACACTAGCCTCATTAGCTTAAAAATGTTGAAACTGTTTTTGTATTAACTTCATGAAAAATCTGAATACAACATTTAGAAAAGCTTGGGGGAAAGTTTGGTGTACCAAACTGACTCCAAGGAGTCTCCTTGAAAGCCTTGCATTTACCTGTTTAATCGTATTTCATGAAGTGTTGGCTAAATTATGCCCTTTTGTTTGCTTCCAGGAATCAGGAGATGATGAATATCACGGAGAGCATTCGGACACAGAGGATGAGGTGGACAGCGACTTTGACATTGATGAGGGTGATGAGCCAGACAGTGACCAGGAGGAGGATGCACCGCGCAGGAAAAGTCGAGTTGTCACTAAAGCTTATAAGGTATTGTAGTTATTTCAGGATTTACCAGCGTTTGAATCAAAGCTTTTGCATTAATAAATACATTTAATTACCCTAATGCGTCTACATTAATATCTTTTCCAATGATAAGCAGGCTGTTCTTGTGGATTGTAATTTAGGTGATAAATTCACAACATTAATGCAGACAACACATTTACTAGCTGCCAGCTTGTCCCCCCACGTGTTTTATTTTATGAATTATTATATGTGCTTAGTATGCTCATACAACTGCAAACATGGACTGCTTAAAGCACATATTAGTGGCACACCAGCACAAAATTTAGGAGCATAATTTAAATCAACATTCAACACAGCACATTCATTTTTGCTTTATCTTAACTGCATTGCTGATAAATGGTTTGTTAATAAATTGCCAATTTACAGAAATGACAATTTGCTGTTTTATCTTAAAGGATCTACAAACATTTCCCACAAATGCTGGGCCACACTGAGCACCAATTATTATCTCCCTAAAACACACACACAACCCTCATTTCTCACTCACTCAATGTGTTTCATGTGGTATATGATTATCTTTGGAAAAAGACAAAACAAAAACTGTGGCATATTTGCAAGTCACACTGGAACACTAAAATTTTGTAGCACTGTCTCCAAGAAATGGTCACACGATGCAACTAAATTGGTGCAGTCTGGAGCCCTGAAGCTGCTTTTTTTTTCACTATTGCTGCTCTGCATCTCCACTGGAGCCACTGGTTGCCAAATGACATCCTCTCAACAGCAGCTCAGGGAACAGACAGCATAACTGATTTGGCATCACATTTTCTGGATTACATATCTAACTTTTTGTTAGAAGAAATTTAACTGGTCTGCTGTTTCATCATAAAGTTGCACGAACAGGCATAAAAAAATAAGAACCATGGCATTATTTCTTTTTAAAGGCTATTTTTAATGTCTGTTTGTTGCGGTGGCTGTAAGAAAATGTCCAGACTTTGCACAAAACTGTACACGGATGAAATAGATTTGAAGTTAATAGGCTTTTTTGATCTCTGTTTAATCCAAGGAACCTATAAAGGTGGCAAAACCCAAACCCAAAAGACCGTCTGAGGAGCAGAAGAAGACTGAAAAAGCCAAAGTAGAGCTCAAAAGGAGGATTCCACAAGAATTTCAAGATTTTGGCGAGAGTAAGATACAAACCTCCCACAAATGCCTACACACTGCTTTCCTTCCCATAAATGATATTGAACAGTACAAGCACATGATAATTACATCACAGCTGCATCAGAAAATATCCTACACACACTGTTCCTGAACACGCTGTTCATGCTGGGTCAGCTCTTGTGAAATGCTTTTGAATCTTGATTAGCCGTCTTTGCTCAGGCTTTTTCAAGTTGTATGCATTAATTCTAATCTAGCTCGGAAGTCTGTGCGACAGTCCACCAGTGAACACACACGGAAGACCAATCTGCGCTTACAAGAGCGCCAGGATGCCCCTCGGAGACGAAGAGGTGCCCACCGTGACCGACCGCTCACCCAGGAAGAACTGCTGGCTGAGGCTAAAATAACCGCTGAGCTCAATATTCGATCTTTAGGTAAGAACATGTTGCTGAATTAGGTTGAATAAGGTTCAATAACTGTAAAGACCTGACAGAAGTGATACAGAAATGTCATTGTGCAAATAGAAAATAAATGACGACAGACGTAATAAGTATAATTTATTGCTTTTTGTTGTTTTCTTCCAGTATTATAAGAATTTTAGTTGATAGTTTTAGTAACATTACTGTTAAATGTTTGTGCCTTCAAGTACGGGGTATCACATTCACACTTACATTTACCCAGAATTATAAATGCTGAATAGTGATTAAAGTTGCAATGAATATAAATTTTCCAGTATGTTGATTCAAATTATTTGACCTATTTGTACTTTGTGTCTGTAGAAAACTATGAACGTCTGGAAGCTGACAAGAAGAAACAAGTCCATAAAAAGCGGCGATTTGAGGGACCAACCATCCGTTACCATTCGGTCCTCATGCCCCTTGTCTCCCACTCAGTCCTTAAAGAAGAAAATGTTGATGTTGAGGGGTACGTATGTCCACCAGTGGTATTTCATTGGCTTTAGAAGTAATTTGACAGATACAATGCTGACCTTTCTGCTGATCTATATGTTCATTTGAGTGGGCTTGACATAATCTATTGCCCTTCAGTATTTAATCCTTTTTAGATTAACATATGCCAAAACATTATATCTTCATGATTATCTGTTATGTAATTTAGCATTTTCAAATCTGATGCTGTGGTATTTTGCTCCTGAATTTTAAAAAGTTCTCCTAAATTTGATCAAAATTACAGTAAAAAAAATAATGCAGATCTTCTGAACAACATGTGCTATGCTTTTGTAAAAACTAGTCATGGTATCATTTCCATTTTCCAAAGGTTGGATCAGGATGTTCCTCAGACTGCACCACAAAATCCCACCACACCCGCCCAGCAGCCTGCCGGAGGCCTGTGCTCTCGTACTTACATAACATTCAGCGATGACGAAGCTTTCGATGTGGCTTTTCCACACAGCGCCCAGTCCAGTCCTCAGCTGCCTGTCCAGGAGGTTTGTCCCGTCACCCACAAGGCCGCACTGTACCGAGACCCGGTCACAGACATACCTTACGCTAACACACGAGCCTTCCGCATCATCCGAGAGGCGTATCGCAAATACGTGGCCGCTCATGGATTTCCCAACACGTCGGGTGGGGCGACAGGACTGGACTCATCTGCAACGAAGGGCACCCGCCAGAAAATGGTTGTCAAGCAGAGTGGGGTTGCAACGTAGATACGTTTCAAAAAGATAGTCACAAATTGGTGGGTGCTTCTTTTTTTATTCTTCGTTAAGATCAAGTGACTTGACTGGAAAACAAACTACCTACAACAGCCACAACTCTCTCCACATTATTTTTATTTCCATCCGTACTGTTACTTCGTCAACAGGAATATACAGGAAAAAATCTGACATTTTGGGATCGAACTGTCTCTGCATACTGGTGCTGCAGTTGTTGAAGCAATTAAAAGAAATCTTTGACGAATTTTGGAGGCACAAAACTGAATTATAAGAACTCTGCTAACAGCACCACAACCCAAATCACTTAATACCCTTAAACTGCAAGAAACCTGACTTATGAAGCCTTTATGTATGGAAGTTAAACTTGTATGTTTTGTACGTCTTGACAAATCCAGATTGAGTGAATGAAAAATGACAACTTGCCTTTGGAATTCAAAATAGGTTTAAATCTGCACATTGGCAGCTTTGTTTTTTGTTAGTTTTGAGGACTTTTCCTTTTTTTATTGCTTCTTTTGCATTTTTTTTGTTCCTACAAATGTACATACTTCTCAACAAAAAAAATAAATATTTGAAACTTGGAATAATTAAGATTTACTTTTTCATTGAGGTCTGGTGTAGAAGACATTTCACAAACAAAAACAGCGGAGCAACAGCTTGTAAGAACCGAATCACGAGTCTCCAGAGTTTTGTACGTTTAATATTCCCCGCAGCCCGTTTCATCTCGTCCTCACCAGAATAATTGTGATGTATTGTAATGCCCTTCTTGACTTAATTAATTATTTCTGAAAATATCATCTGCTGAGATTTTATTTTATTTTTTTGTGGTGTAGACGACAAACGCTCTAAATGTCGTGTTTGTTTTTAAAAACATTAATTTCACATTCAGTCTAACACCATTACTGAAACCGCATGAGATCATGTTCTCCTTGCTGGGCCCTGGAGTTTAATTTATTGTCGGTCTGACAGCCCATTGCAACAGTTTTAATTGATCGAAGCATCAAAAGCTGTAATTCAAATATAATTCCTCCCTCTTGTTACATGTTGATAGGTTTTAACACAACAACAAGTACCACATATCCTTGTATTGTTTTAGTGACAGACAAACTCTTTTTTTCTCTTGTACTTTTGAGTCTGTATTATTTTTCGTCCATATTGTTTAGTCTGATAGATAAGATTTCCATTGTCTGCTTCTCTCTGCAGACAGCAGTATCTAAAAAAAGCAGACTGTTTATAAGCATTTGGAGCATCTTTGAGCTGGTCGTGAAGCTGTTACAAAAGGGTGTTTTTCAGTCCATGGTTAATAGCAGAAAATTGTTTGAGCCTCGGTCTCGAACAATACCGCCTGGCTGATCCCTCTAGGACCTTAAATTAGGTTTTCTATATTTATTCTCTCAGTACACAATCACAGAGCAGCAGAGTCACCCCTGTATGCCGCTGAGTGCTTGACTAGTGTGGCATCTTTAACCCATCACACACCAAACAGAAATCAATCGCTTGCACAGTGTCCTGTAGCTTCAGTCTCATAAAAGCTCAGCGGGGCTTTTAATGTTAACGGTAAGTCCCTGAGGTTTCAAGGCCTGAAGTAGTCGAGGGTGAAAGTCATGCTACAGCAGTAACTACCTTCCACTTTGTGTCTTATATTAGAGGAAAAGCTTGTTTTTCAGTGTAAGTTTTGCGATTCACACTTCAGCTGGGAAGATGATCGATGAGGATGACTGGTGAAGCCAGTTTCAGGCACATATCCTGCAGAGTCTACCTTCATATCACTTTAGCCCTCAGCGGATGGTTCAGGCAGGAATTTCACCTTTTGCAGTAAAGCTCCCACAATTCTGAGTTGATTCTGCTTCCAGCATGATTTCTTTAGAGCAGATTTTCTCCTGTGTTTTCTGTAACATCCTGATGACGTTAAGCGGAGCATCTTGTTACACAGTCTGCCGTCTGTGATGGGAGCAACCAGGCTTCTGATGTCTGCGTTTCTTTTTACCTGTCTGCTGAGATCTCTGATCTTTAAGCTCTGCTACTGCACTCGCCTCACATGCTCTAAAAGCCCCGTCTGATTTGTGTATCAATGAAACCTGATAGTAAATGCTTTATGTCTTTAGAACTTAAAAGTCGAGCTATGGCTGCCAGACATTATCTGCTTCCCAAAGCCATACTAAATCTGATCAGGGTTTACATTTCACATTGCAAAAGTATACTCCTACGTTGATTCTCCCACAATGCAGTGCTCAAAAGGAAATTGAGCTGCTTACAGCTGGAAAATTACACTTGGAGAGGAGGATGTTGAAACAGCTCCAAGAACACCTCAGAAAATATAAACTAACAGCTTAAGTTTTGGGTGAACATTCGTTTTTCTGTCTCCTTAAGTTTAATTGGCAGTAACATTCTGAAGCTGCAGCTAGATTATTTGTAGTTAAAGGTGGAGTCTGCAATTCTGGAGAAAGATTGTTGATATTTAGTTAGCACATGTAGATAGCTCCTGTCATATTTACACCTGCCCTCTTTCACTTCATCTTAAAAACCTGCACAGGACACGTCAAATTAGTGTTGTGTATATCAATCTGAGCTACTTTTTTTCCTGTGCATATTCTGTATATATTTTTTAACTAAGAGTGTTCTATTTACTTTTTTATTCTTTCTCTATTGGTACTTTTTTTTTGTTACCTGCTACTTTTATTCTGTATTTATGCTGCTGGAAACTTGAATTTCCCTGAGGGAGCCATCCAAAAGGGATCAATAAAGTTGAGTCTAAGTCTACTTCGTTTCCCGTTTACAGAGCAGATTTTCAGTGCACGCAGAATGGACAGCTAGTACATCATGTGACGATACTGACTGAATTTGGTAAAAAGAAAGAAAGAATTGCTTTACCAGAAAAGCACCGAGATATGCAAACGCTTCATAAACACAAGCTTGGTTGTAAACATAAGCATGAAATAGAGTTAGCCACAGCCTTTGCTTAAACTTAGCATAAGGCTAAGCTATTAGCAACATTCAGCATAGCCATTTATCGCCAGCTACACAGCCTAACTAACCACTACAACACATTTAGATATCAGGAAAATGAAGTTAGCTGCTGACCTGTCCAAGAGAAGAATGACAAGTTAGTAGTTGCTGGATGTAACTCCAGTTGTATGATTATGCTTTACTGTTATTGACGTGTGTTTTAATGAGTTTATTGACTCTCTCCTTTTGATTGGTCTGTTTTCCTCATTTTGATTTGCTTTGCAGTGTTGTTAGCTAATGCCAAAGCTGGAAAAGCAACTTCACCTGCAGGATTTTCTACCATTGAATCAGACTTTCCACCATTTGAAGGAACGTGCAGGTGCATGTGCATTTGTAGAACAGCCAATAGGAACAGTGCTCTCTGTCTGAAAAGCTTTGTAATTGACTAAAGTCTCCCGTCTCAAATTAGATTTTCTACAGCCTTAAAGCTTAGTATAGAATGTTTTGCCCAATGGCTCTAAAATAAAGCTGAAAATGTCACATTTATAGAAGAAATAAAGGGATGGGGGTGTGATGTCGTCATCCTAACATATTAAATAACTACAAGACTAAAGATCAAGTTGCCTTCACTGTTCATTTAGTCAGATGGTTTCTGTCGTGATGCAAACAACGCTGCTTACAAGCGTTTCTCAGGAAACAAAATGTGTCCAGAACAGGAAGAAAGGCTCCTGAAAAGACGTCTAAAAAGAAGCGTGAGTGGGTGTAGCGAGGAATCATTGTCTCAAGTAATTTCCCTTGTTGTTTCATGACTAAACCCAAATTACAATTTAGCTCACATTGTTGACACAATCTTCTACAGCAGTGCCCCGAGCCAAACGGCATTCAGCACGCTGGTATCCTCACTTTTTAAGGGTATAGATTTCACAAAACGATCTCGCTGCGGTGTCGCTTCACATTCATACCGACGGCAGGAACCACATGGAGAACAGGGAAATTTTATTATGCCTTTTCAATTCTATCAACCTCAATGCTTGTTCTTTGAAAGCAACTGCTGCCCACACACTGTGCCACTTGCTTTGGTGAAGAAGAAGAAGGAAAAAAAACTAACACATTAATTCAGAAATAACAAGTTATCCCTTAAAGCGGTGATGATGAATTCAGTGTCAGGCTAAGCCAACGTCTGGGGCGGATGGACCGATATAATATATGCAGTTGAAATATTTAGCCAGTAGTGTTTTTTGTGTGCAGTTTAATGCATCTGAACGTTTCTCATGTCCCTCTGCAACAACAGAATAGTGAAAGCTTTGTCTCCCACATACTGCACAGTGCATATGGTACCAATTGAACAGTTTTCAGAATAGGAAGAGAAGGGAACTGCATTATCGCTCGTTCTAGTGTGGTAGTTGCCATGGAGACGAGTGTAGGTGGTGTACTGTGCTGTACTCTGTGCTGTACTCCTTCCCTTGTCCTCTCCCCTCTTCTGTTGCCCACCCTCTCTGTTCTGCTATCTGCAACAGCCGCGCAACTTTCATTCCTTCATATTTACTCAAATATTTTTCATTCGGCCGGATTTGCGTTGAGCAGTTTGAAACCACGTTCAAATGAAAGGAACGGCTTGAAATGAGTCAAACTTGGTTGCGATCAATAATTAGTCTCATTTGAGGACAGAAAAGGTTTATATAAGTGTCATTTTTAAATCTTTCAGTGTTATCGATGGGCTGATTTAGCATTTTCTTCACTTTCTGGTTCTGCTTAGATCAGGGGTGCCCAATCCTGGTCCTCGAGGGCCACTATCCTGCATGTTTTAGATGTTTCCCTCTTCCAACACACCTGATTCAAATGATCAGGATTGTTATCAGGCTTCTGCAGAGCTTGATGATGAGCTGATCATTTGAATCAGATGTGTTGTTTTTAACAGTTAAAATGTGTTCTTCAGGAGTTAAAAGGGAGGGAAAATGTCACATGGCTTAATTAAACATACTAAAGTTAGTCTTAGTTAGGAACCTTTTTTCAGATTTGGCTGATTTTTCATGGTTCTTCCGGCTGAAGTATATTTTAAAGCAATGATGGCCTGTTGTTTCTCTTTACTCACTGCTGTAGAAGACAAGCTTCTCAGTGCAGCATAACTGATGTTCTCAAACACATTGACAAGGAGGAAATCCAACCATGCAACTTTTGATCAGACTGACTTGCTAACTTGAAACCATTCCAGCCGATGACCTCATGAAGCCAGCAGTGTGCAAATCTGCCTTCAGTGTGGTTTGTTTATTTATTTTTGTTGTTGTACATAATTTCATATTTACGATGTCTTCTGTTTTGTTCCACAATCAAAAAAAACTCTAAAAATAAAGAATAAAGCCCTCAAATGATCAGGTGTGTCCGAACTTTCGACTGTAATGCAGGAAAAATAACAAACAAAAGCAAAACAGGACATTGTTCAAGCCAGCAAAAAGGTATTTACAGTGTTTGGGTTCTTTCCTTCCTTCTGCCTCAAGCCAAGTGTCGTGACAAGCAAATGCAGAATAAATAACTTTGTCATACGATCGTAACTGATATTTAGAGGGATTTAAATCAGGGTTCAGACAGTCACACTTGAACCACAGGACTACAAACTATGGGACGATCCAGTTCTGTATCTCAAATCTTTAAACTCTCATTCGCTTTATTGTACATAAACACATTACATTCTCAGGAGAAATAGCTAAATTATCTAACTATGGCTTTTATGTCTCACAATTATGAAACTAACTGCTTCCTAGTTACAAGAAAATCACCTTAATTACAACATTTTCCTCCTAATTACAAGGTATGAGCGAGTCGTGAGATTCAGAAGCCATCATTTCATAATAATTACGCATTGCCAAAGCAAAGGTTTACAACTACAGTATAACATTTCAGAATGTAGGTGAAAGAAGTCAGCAGTTGTACATTAGTCCACTACCTCAGTCGCTAGATGATGCATGGGGACCCAAAGCCTGCATAGTAAAATGAAAGGTTCTTGAAGACGTTCCACCTCTCATCTAAATACCTCTTTTCCACCAAGAAGAACCAGGTGCTAGTTCGGTGCTTAGTTGGTTCAAATCTCGTTCCTCCTAAGGACCTGTTTGCTTTTCCATTGGCAAGGAGCCAAGTTGGAGCCACGCCATTGTGTCACCATAAAACGACTACACTTGCATCGATTAC